>NAJN01001280.1:0-12499 GCA_005059845.1 Cryomyces minteri
GGCCGGTAACGGTGTCAGGGCAACAGAGGGTTTAGCGGCGTTGGGCGATGAAGGCGCGAGTAGTTCGCGGTCGAACAGGAAGATCTCCTTCTGTATAGGCTCGAGATTTAGTCAAGTACTAAAGGTTCAGCCTCAAGCAGTATTCTACTTACCTCAGTCAAGAGTGCTTGCGGCCTCACTTGCTTGCCAGCGCCTGTCAGGAATACCTGATCCCTAGGAGGGATGGAAGTCACTTGGTGTACCCAGCTTCGTAAGGCATCCAAAGTATTAAATGCGTGTTGTCCAGCTGGTAGCCGCTCACCGGTGTGAGCGACCAAGACTTGCAGTGACATCCCCTTTACCTCCTCCACAAGCCCGCCGTGGATGTTGACCAACAGTACGGAGACGTTCGGAGTGCTGCAGGTGGGATGGAGGCAATGAAGTGTGTCGGCGTGCGAGTCATGAACAACGGTGGTCGGAGGATCGGTGGTGGCAAGCTTGAGCACGGGGCAGCTGAAACAACAACACCAACATCAACACCCGACTACCCTGATGGCCTCGTAGGGAATTGGGGCTGGTGCTGGTATCTGAATGTTCTTCACGGCCGCACACCTATGCTCTGGTACTCTGTGCCTACTAACATGGAGCCCAACCCCCCCGATCCCGGTCTGGAAGAGTTGCTCAACACCACCTCCACCAAACCGCCGATCCTTTCCGAACGTGACAGAGCAATCCTCGCTCTGTATGATGAGGAGGAAGAAATCAGGCTGGAGAAGAGCCTGATCGAAGCGCGACACGCGTTACCGGACCAGGACGTCTCGGAAGACGATGTCGACGCGCTCCTGCAAGCAGCAGAGCGCGAAGCACTCGAAGCACGCGCGGCGTACCTGATCCGCAACAAGATAGTTCAGAGCGTCCTTGTTACAGATCCGGTACTCAAAGCTGTGCATGCGGGGCTCAACACGACGCCCGCCGAAAGGTATGTGCCTAATCACATGTCATATCACGAACATCATGCTAACACAAGACATCGTAGGAAACTCCTCCCGTTGTTACACCAGCGAGACATACTTGCCATGTATCATACAACCCTCACCTCTACCCTTTCCACAGTCTCATCAGCCGTAACAGCAGCAGAGCGTGACAACATCGCCGCGAACAAGAAGAACCAACAGCTGACCGCAACGCTGCTCGAACTCGTCGAGGCCACGAAGCCGCAAGCGACAGAGGATGTTCAGGACACGAGAATCAGGGCGCAGTTACAGACTCTCGACAGCGAGCTAAGAGCTGCACGCAAGAGATGGCGGGTCATGAAGGGTGTTGTATCGGGCGTCATTGTGGGGAGCGGAGTGGACTGGGCGAGCGACGAGGGGCTGAGGGAACTGGTCATGGATGATGAGGAGGAATTGGGTTAAACGAATCGGCAAAGACAGCTCAATGCTGCGTATTCACAGTCGACACTCGACGATCATACCGCTCTGGTTTGAAGATGATCGGATGGCTGGCAAAGACGTCACACGAAGCCAGCTTCGGAGCAGCGGCATCGAGTGCGCTCAGAACGCGCAAGAGAGGACCCCGAAGAATGCAAGGCCGTATCCTGGAGAGCCCCAGACACCTTGTAGAGCGGGTCTTCTTGCTCAAAGCACTCCTCAAGCACCATGTCCTCTCGTCCTTTCGGGGCTGGACAGAAGATCAGTGGTGCATGGCGCTGTGAGACGATTCTGCGGGCTGCCTGTGAGGCAAAGTGTCTCTATAGCAGCATGGAACAACATTCAGTCATGCGGCCTTATACAGATCTCCAAGTTAGAATCGAGCCGCACAAGCCAATGCCTTCAGAGGTTTATGAGTACTTTATGGGACGCTTGCTACATACACTACAAGATTAGACCATCGCAGATGCGTGACCATACAGGTTTGACCGATAACTTGTTCACAGTATGCGTAAAGTGCACACAAGTGGAATGCAGTCATCCTATCAAAGTACGCGTTTCGAACCCCGGTCATACAGCAGATTACGATATATGGCACAAGAGGATTTCGAGCATGCCAGAGATGATCTAATCAATGTTTTCCAAGTATGAGCAAGCCCCGAAACAAGAGCGTCGGCCTTGAAGACACACATGCTCGCCAGACGATAGCTGCTCACCAGAAATTGAATACAGATTGAGTGGGCGATCTGGGGATTCATCATACTCGGCGGAGGAACCATCTTGAGATCCGAGTAGGCTGCGGTTTGCGTAATCATCGCCCGAAGTCTTAGGTATGCAGTGATGGGGATACCGACTAGTCATCCGCAGATCCAAATAGTGGGCCAAACGAGGCTGCAGCGTTTCCGAGACGCTTTGAACGCGTTGGTGGTAGATTCAGAAGGGTCCATATTGGGATCCAGCTGTGCCCTTAGTGTGGATGTTCCGAGACCTGTCTGGAAGTTCAAGAGGACTGTATTTCAGTGAAATGATACTCTTGTGGCCATGGGGTAGGTGGTGCATAGGATGCCGGGAACAGTTCCGACCCCTTCTCTATCACAGACTACTGCTCATACCCTGTAACACTCGTCGGGAATGCCAAGGTCGGATAACTGCCCAGGAAGTCATCAAAGTTGTCAAAGAAGCTAGGGCTCATCCAGTCTGTCAAATCGTTTGTCACGGATTGATCTGCTCTTTCACTGCTTGTTGGATGTTGACTAGGTACTCCGAACACATCGGTCGATGGTGAAGTGCTATCGAGCGATTGCGGACCCCAGAGACCATTAGGGTCGAAGTCCGTAGTCACAAGGTCCTGGTGATGATCTGGGTGATCAGGTAGGTACGAAGCCATTTTACCAGACGCTGTCGCTAGTAGCAATGTCGATGCGACTGGTTTGAGAGCTTCTACTCTTGCAGTGCTATTGGCTTGAGGCACCTTGCCAGCTTTTGATACTTTATTGACCTTCTTCAACGCACCGCGACCAAGGTCTGCCATGACCCCCGCAGACCACCATATGTTCTCAAGGCTTTGTAGGAGCTCACAGCAGGCTTCGATCTCTTCTTTGACTCGTTCTTGGTAGCTAGTAAGTCGACTCTGACGGTACTGCCGGTATGCGACAGCCAAGGATAGTGAGATGGCATAAGGGACTATTGGCAGGGGTGAAAAGCCGCCCGGAATACTCCTCGTCAGTATCAGTGTGGCGCGCACAGCGGCGAGGCTCTGTCGAGTATACGATGCTGTCGCACGAACAGGATCCTGTATAGATCTCGCCCGGTGGGACAACATCGCAACAGCGTGATAGAACAGCTCAAGCGTGGTTATCACGCCTGGTTCTACTTCTGCCTCGCTGCTGCTACCCATGAGGGCCTCGAAGCTTGGAAAATCGTGCTCCCAGCCAGTTGCTGCAGGATCAGCCGCAGGTCGATAGAACGCGATGACTTCATCTAGCAAGGTTGCTATCTGGAGCCAGATGCCGAATGGAATATACCGCGCTTCTTGGTTCTCGGTCGTGATTGATATGCCTGTGTCTTGATCCTTGATGATCGTTGGCCTTCCATTGGTGATCGCGTTGAGTTTGTCCAGGCTCCAGAGACACCAGAACAGCTTTTCGAGGGATTCATCCTTGTCATCTGTCATACTGCGGCCAATGTGTAGACCGACGGAGTGAGCCTGGTGTATTGCTAGGATCAGGTGCTCTGAAGCTTGTTCGGCACCTTCCAATCCCTCGCTATGGAGAGATAATAAAGCCCGGATCCGGATCGAAGCGATTTTATCGGGTTCTGGTGCGATGTGCATGGCAGATACAATGGATTTGTGCAACCGCTCTGCAAAGTCTCGCGGTGGGAGAAGCGTACCACTTGTAGAGAGCATGAGGTATGGACGTGCTGAGCCATGTCTACATGCTATCATGCATATAGCTTGAATCAATCGTGGTGAAGCAAGGCCGTTCTCGAAGGCTGCCAAGAACCTTGGTGCGTCCAGAATTGGGAGCAAAGGTTGGATGTACCGTAGCCATGTGTCCAACAGCGCTTTCTGCTGTGGACGCGGAGGTAAAAATGTTGTACAGATTGGAATTCTAGGCGAAGACAGGCACCGATGAATCTACCACTGGGGGTTTCCGTCTCTGGGCTACGAATGCGCTCCGCAACGGACTCATCTGAAGCGCCGTCATCATCACGTTGTTCTTCGTTCAAGCAAAGTGAAGACGTAATATCTTTGGCCTTGCTTGTACTAGCAGACTTGTTCGGGACTGGTTGAAGGGCCGGAGAGGATTGCTTCGGGTTCTCAAACGTGTGGTCACATCGCTTCTGAGTTAAGAACCTCAGGTCAAATCGGAGGATGTAGAAGATACATTGCAGCTTTCGCACTCACTCTACGCCTCTTACATGCCTCACAGGCTCTAAACACTCGCTTCCGTTTGTGGAAGAACTCGTTGTCAGCCGCGAAGGTGATCATGGTTGACATTCTGTTGTCATGCTTGAAGGTTGTGGTGGGCAGCGCGAGGTTGCGGGCAAGACAGAGGAAGTTTGACGTTGCAGTCGAACAGTTACGCGGGCCTTATATAGTACCAACATTTCGTTTCCCTGAAAATCAACAACTGATAGCAGGCATTTTAAGAGATACTCAGTGGAACATGGTTTAGCAGTCGTCGACACTAGTCTACAGCAATTCAATGATGTTGGTTGGGGATATCAGCAAAACCAGAGAAGACTTTACACACTTCTACAACACGAGGTCGCAACGTGAACAGATCGGGTCGGTAGCGGTAACTGGGGTTTATCAAGGACAAGCTTCCAAGGCTGGTGCTTGACGTTTATTTTGCTGCTATCTTATAATCGCTACAGATACGGACGCACGCTTGCAGATGCTCGTGTTCAAACCCTCGAGAAGATGCATCCAATACACGCGAGCCTTTACGCATAGAAATTGACCGTTTCCTATGACTGTGTCAGTACGAAGGACAACACGACAGCTGAGAAGTGGTCGGCTTACCTTCTTCTTCGACTGCACTTCCGCAATGGCATCGACGTAGTGCTCGTGACTGATCTTCTGATGTCCAGTCCGCAGAGCAATCATGCCGGCCTCCACACATACGGCTTTCAGCTGAGCACCGCCAAACTCGTCCGTACTCCTCGCTAACTCGGCCCAATTGACAGCACCGTCGACTGTCATTTTCCGGCTGTGAATTTTTAGGATTTGTGCGCGTGCCTCTTCGTTGGGCAGTGGGAATTCGATCTTTCTGTCCAAGCGGCCCGAACGGAGGAGAGCAGGGTCGAGGACGTCAACTCTGTTCGTTGCGGCCAGTACCTTGACTCTGTCGTCGCTGGCGAATCCGTCCAGCTGATTGAGCAGCTCCAACATAGTTCGCTGTACTTCTCTGTCACCGGACTTCTCCGAGTCGAAACGCTTTGTGCCAACAGCATCCAACTCGTCGATGAAGATAATTGAAGGGGCTTTCTCCTTTGCAAGAGCAAAGCAGTCGCGTACAAGCTTTGCACCGTCACCGATGAACATTTGCACAAGTTGAGGGCCGGCGAGCTTGAGGAAAGTGGCATCGGTCTGAGCCGCACAAGCTCTGGCAAGGAGAGTCTTGCCTGTGCCCGGGGGACCGTACATAAGGGCACCTACAACGAACCATCAGCAAACAAACCACGCAGTCTTTGTGTGTCAGTGCCTACCCTTTGGTGCCTTGATGCCAATCTTTTTGAACCTCTCAGCCTCCTTCATGGGCCATACTACCGCCTCAACTAGCTCTTCGATCTGTTTGTCTAGACCGCCAACGTCTGTGTATTTCTCTGTTGGCTTCTCGTCAACTTCCATAGCCTTGACTCTGCTGTCATATTCCGCGGGAAGCGTATCGAGTATGAGATACGAGTCCTTGTTCACACCGATAAGATCGCCTGGCTTCAGCTTGTCGTGGTCGACAAGACCGATGAGCGGTAAGAAGATGGTTTGCCTCGTTGAAGTCTTGATGACTGCAGACTTCCCGATGCGGGTGGCGTCAAGGTCGATGTTGGCACCCTCTTCAGCAGCTTCGGCTGTGACATCAAGATCGAGGATCTCTACAACGTTGCCGACGAGGTATGGTAATTGTCTTGAATCAAGGCGTCAGCACTTGATCTTCGTACGTCAGAGCGTATATGTGGAAAGTCGCAGCCCGAGGCTGTCTGATGTGTACTAACCTGTTGTTCTCAATCTTGTCGAGGTTGTCCTTGATCTTGTCGTGCATAGACTGCTTCTCGTGTGATAGTCGCTGGAACTCGCTGCGCATGATTCTCGTGTCGTTCTCCAGAAGCCGTTTCCGTGCGATAATGTCCCTTGTGCTAGAGTTGAGGATCTCGGAATCAATGAGCGCATCGGCCTCCCTCATCTCCTTCTTCCGTATCTCAGACTTCTTGTCTGAGGCTGACATCTCGACGTCTCCATTCTCATCCTTCTTCTGCTCCTCCTCCTTTCCTTCGTTCTCAAGGTCATCGAGATCTTCTAGAGTAGACATTGTGCTGGAGTTGCTATGTTTTGAAGGCTTCGAAGCTGGTGTAGGTTGGCAAGGATGTTTCGAGGGAGTTTGACTGCTTCAGAAGACGCTGTTCTGGCGTTGGGTTTGATAGAAGGTGAGGTACGAGTAAAGCAGCTTACGCATGATCGATGGCCTTCCAACAACAAGCGCATCACGCTAGCGGCGGTTGGCGGCAAACGCTTTCAACCTCCGACGTTGAGACATGGGAAGGTCTTCTAATGTTACGACCTCTCGATTTACTCGAGGGTAGCGAAACACCCAAAGCTCGCTATTGTTACACGATTCAGCGTCACGATTTACAGGGTGTATCCACTGACTGCCCGCGGCATGTTCACTGAGCTATCTGGGGAGAGTCTCCTAGATTGGTTATAGTACTTGATATCACCACTGTTGAACTCCCTTGCAGCTAATGAACCAGGTTTCTTTTAGAGGGAGACAAGTGGTAAAGCTAACGCCGTGGTTCACACAAACGCAAGTCCAACTCGTGGCCCAAACCCACCTTGGAGCTGGATGACGGAAACGAGTGGCAAAGTAGATGGATGTGGCACTGACGCCCTTCAGTTGAATATTCATCATTACTGTGTGTAGATTTGTTGCCCATGTTGCTCTCCGTGGTCCATCGATCTTGCAGTTGTCACCGCTCTTGTGATTTGATACCTCGGGGTCGACGTACTTTACGACATCCGCTATACCATCGCTGCTCTCACGTGTGCTGATCGTCTGTCCAGCGCAACTAGGCGAAGGTAGAAGTTCCCAAGCAACACGACAAAACGTGTAACTCCACAAGCTATGCAGTTCATCCCGTTACTGTAGATTCCAGCACCTTGTCTCTGCCAAAGTTGGTCATCTTAAAGCGTGAGACGAAGTCGTCCCGATTGACTGTCACGATCGTCAGGCATGTAGCATACCAATTCGACAGATCAGACTTACTGTATCCACCGCACATCCTTCTCTTGCCCGTGAAGGCCGATCTGCCATGCAACACTCGCCAGTTGTCGAAGACTGCAAACGTCAGCGGTGGCCTTCTCGAGGTTAGGAAGGCACATACTCAATGGCCTTCCAGGCACGAGCTGATGCCACAGTTCCATGTCTTTCCGTTTCAGGATTCTGTCGAATTTGCTATTGCGGACGCGCAACTGTCAGCTTCTCATGTGCAGTCTATGTTTGCAGTCTATGATGGTATATCACAGGGTTGTACTCACGCTGCAGCTTCGTACCACTGATCGACCTCTCCGATGGGCAGATCGATTGCTGCTCTGTCTGCGTTGTTCCATCTGACCTGCAGAAGATGTCGCCAAGCATGGTCATGAATGAGTACCGGAGCAGCAACACTGGGCTGGATGCTGATGCCGTCGTTACCGCTGGCATGAAAGAATAACCTGACTCTGCTAAGAGTCTGATAAGCTTTATAGTCTTCTTTTTCTAATACACGTGCGGCATGAAGCCCATCGACAAGGAGCGATGCACCACCTTCACCGTCTGTGTGCGACAGGAGATGAAACATCTGTAGACCAGCGGGGTCGGAGAAGTAGGTCGTATCAGTATGGGCTTCAAGGGCCAGGGATGTGTAGGCTGTGTCTTTGGAGGACAGGTCTGATGTGAAATCCCAGAATCCACCTGTTTTCATAGTCAGTTACAGGTATTCCGAATACTATCAGTACAATCCATACCGTAGTGCGTGTGACGTATGAACGCAATCTTCTCCAAAAGTTCCTGAGTAGCCTCTGGAGTTGCCGGACAGCCGTCGACGTAACAGAAACCCTTTGTTTGCTTGTAGAAGTCAGATCCTGATCTAGGGGTGAAACCACCCAGTTGGGCTTACTATCTCTCTCAGCCAGTTCTTCAGACCCTCCTCTGAGTTCATGACGTCTTTATATTGTACAGTGGGTATAGGGTCTAGCGCGGCACCCCATGGAATTTGCCTTGAAGCAATCAGCCTGAACTACCTGCCGGTTCTGAATGGACACACTCTACGATACCACGTCGGTTGTACTCGGTGCTTGCTAGGTCTCGTTTTGCCAACCAATCCGAGCTATAGTGACTTTGGTGATTATCGTTCCCTGGGAAGTCGTTAGTGTGTTATCAGCACGGAGGTCCAGGTGACTGTACACTCAATGCTGAACCCGGATTTTTCTTGAGTGCAGGACTTGATGACGGGATCCTTTGGCAGCTGGGACCTATCAACAGTAGTCATGATGTCGGGAGGTGAGGGCCTACTGCAAACGTGTCGAGCAACCGCTGCTTTGTGTCTTCATGCACGCAGAGTTTACACGGACAGTGATCTCTGCATCTGATCAGCCCTTTGACCATTTAGCCCGGCTTGCCGAAACCTGTGCGCACCTTAACCATCGGCGTGGTCTAGAGATGGTAAGCGGTGCGGGAACTTCTAGCTCAAGCTGCGTGTCACTTACATGGCCTGATACCCTCCCTTTACCGCTTCGTGTATTTGGATAGTCGTGCCATCCCACTTGGGAGGGGGAGCTCCACCCTCATTCGCAGGCGGCCTTGGCAAAGGAGACTACTGAACGTTACCTATAGCTCAAGGCGAACACGATCATACAGTCAGCGGTCCTACAAAAAGGTGATTGGCTTTGCCTTTCCAATGAAAGTTCGTCTTATCCCCCCCCAGCCCCCTTGCTGTACTCTTCGCTCCTTTTCCTCCAGACTTGACGTTCTGTGATGGAGTGGGCGTTGTTGGGCTTCTGTTCTCATCCCCCGATATTCCATTGTGCCACTTTTCAGTAGGCTTCACAGCGAGCTGTGCGAAGCCTCGAGGTTGTTTGACATAACTAGGGTGACATGCTAAGAAAGTGCTTACGGGTGTCTGTCAGCCTAGGTGCTGTTGGAGTAGTAGTAGCCGAGAGATCTTACCGCTGCTGAAAAAGTGACATACGCTTTAACGGAGTCATGTTTCGGCCTGCTGGAGCAAAAGTGAGATCGGAGAGTATCAATCACATCCAGAAAGACAGGAACATGAACGGGACACGGCTAACATACATTTTCTGTCTTTAAGATAGATTGAGGAGATGCTCTGGATGCTAGGCGGCGCCTTCGGGCATACGGGCTAGAGGACGGCAGCAACATTTATGGCACGCTTTTGGCCGGACTCTCAGGCGATGGGAATGCTACGATTCGCGAAGATATCGAGGTGCTCCCGACGTTCAGCCGTCGCATCGATTGATACTTAAGAGTGACCACTACAATGGCGTTTTGCAAGCTCTGCTTTGCAGGCGCAGGCGCACCAGAAAATGGCATCGATGTAGCATGTCTACAACACATGGACACATCTTCTACACCAGAAAGTGCCACTTTCAGCAGCCTTTCAGGCAAACGTTGTGCTTCGAGCAAAGGACTCGGTTGTGGTGAGAGGAAAGGTATATTCGAACAAGCAAGCTCAAGAGCTAGGTGTTTGTGTCCAGTACATATTATTCTCTCGATCTGCGATTCCTCACTTCCTGTGGCTGTGCTTGATTCGATCCCGAGCAGTTCATTATCCTGATCCACAAGAGCCACCAGCATATCGCTTGCACTCGTTCAATACTACTGCACAATGGCAAGCTCTGTAGAATGGAACGGCGATGTCCGAATACCAAGCCTACAAGCTGCCTACAGAAGCGGTCTCTCCCTAGTCACAGTCGTCACAAAGCTCCATGAGCGAATATCTCACTACAAAACCACCGATCGAGCAGTATGGATACGTCTCCAAACCCTGGGCTCGTTAATTGGAGAAGCCGAGGCCTTGGAAGCCAAGTATTCCGACCTCGACCATCTCCCACCGCTCTACGGCATCCCCTTCAGCATAAAGGACAGCATCGACATCGCAGGTCTCCCGACCACAACCGGATTGTCCGGCTTTCCGCCCCTTTCTCGCACGCCTACATCGTCCGCGCCCGTCTACGACAGCTTGATTGCAGCAGGCGCCCTCTTCGTCGGGAAGACTAACATGGACCAGCTCGCTACAGGCATGACAGGCTGTCGCAGTCCCTATGGGATCCCGCACTCGGTCTTTTCAGCATACCACATCGCGGGCGGGTCGTCGAGCGGCAGCGCAGTGAGCGTCGGGGCACGTTTGGTTTCTTTCAGCATAGGCAGCGACACAGCCGGGAGTATTCGCCTGCCTGCCGCCTTCAATGGTGTCGTAGGCTTCAAGCCGACCAGGGGCATGATCTCGGCTCGGGGCATCACGCCGGCTTGTCTGTCGCTCGATTGTGTGGGTGTCCTTGCTGGTGACGTGGACGATGCGCGGAGGGTTTGGGAGGTCGTGCGCGGATATGATGAACTGGATCCGTACGCGAAGCCGCCCTCAACCTATAGAGACTACAGTACTCCACTCAGCAGTGACGATGCAACTGTATCGTTCACCTTTGGCATCCCTCCTCCCGACGTCTCCGCGTTCAGCGCCTGCTCTCCTATATATCTCAAGCTCTTCTCCGCCACGGTGCAAGCGCTGCAGCGCGCAGGTGGTTCATGCCGCCAAGTCACTGCAGCGGAATGGCACCCCTTCGAAGCAGCCGGCGCCCTCCTCTACGATGGCACATTCGTCTCCGAACGTCTGGCCAGCCTGCCAGACGACTGGCTCGCCGCCAACAGCCATCATCTGCACCCTACCATCCGCGCGGTGTTTGAAGCCGTCGTCGCACGGCAGAGTACCGCTGTGCAGGCGTATCGCGACTTGCAGGCCAAAGCCGCGTACACGCGGCAGGCGGAGCACGTGTTCCAAACCGTCGACGTGGTGGTGGTGCCGACGGCGCCGACGCAGTGGACGATTGCGGAGGTGCTGGACGATCCGGTCCGGAAGAACAGCGCGCTGGGCGTGTTCAGCCATTGCGCGAACGTGCTGGACCTCTGCGCCGTTGCTGTGCCGGCGGGCACGTACCCTGTCCCGCGCCAAGGTGGGGATGACGATGAAGGTGGTAGGGGAGTGTTGCCGTTCGGTATCACGCTCATGAGCGGTGGCAGGATGGACGAGAAGCTGCTGGATATCGCGCGGCGGTACGAGAATGTCCGGAAGACCATCGACGAGACGGGAGCAAATAGCCCTCCTTAATGTTCACAGCCATGCATTCAATAGACCGTCTCTATGTAGCGTGCGCGGCATACTAGGTCCATCGTTCCTTAGCATCTGTCGAGGTTCCTACATCGCACAATACGCGTGGTGGTGAGCCGTCCTCAGGCTCAACAAAGGTTATACCTTTTCTGTACGAAGCTCTCCAGGAGCGTACCAAACGCCGACCTGCAGGTGTTCAACCCATCCTCCCACTCGGGAAAATTGAACTACCCCTCCATTCTGAAACTCAGGGAAGCGGAGTCGCTCGTGGGCTCCCCGCGTCAGCAACCCTTCTTGTGCATTTGGAGTTGCCACTTGGGTTCAACATAGACATATCTGAGGCTACTAGGTACTTGAAGCTGTACTCGTACACGTAAGCTGCGCAGCTCAATATCAAGCAACAACCTTCTCCCTTAGCATCTTCTCTTCCTCTAAGAACGCCGCCTGCTCGACTCTGCTCTTCTTGAGGTCGACGAAAAACAGCAGGAACAAGAAGCTAACCAAACTCAACGCAAACAGAAAGTAAAACGGCGTCGAGTTGTTCAGGCTCGGACTCGCATCGATGATCGCGCTCGACACCAACGGGCCGATGAACGACGACGTCTTGCCAACGATGCTGAACAGGCTGAAGAACAGGAACTCCTTGCCGCGCGGCGTGACCTCGGAGATCATGGTCTGCGAGTAAGAATACCACGGGCAGACGAAGAGACCGTAGAAGGCCTGGTAAACCCAGACCTCCCACAGATTGTGGAAGCCGAACTTCTGCTGCCAGATGCCGATCATGCCCCAGCCGTCCAGGAGCACGATGCCGACGGCCACGGCGTTGAACATGGTCTTCGTCGACAGGCCGTACCTGCGCTGGATGAACCAGAAGGAGTAGATGCCGACACCTTGCGCGGCAATGCCGACTATCAACAGGTAGGTGAGCTGCAGCGTGTTGTAGGCGACAATGCTGTTCTGCAGCGTCCCGATGACCGTGACGGTGGTGT
>NAJN01001281.1:0-12490 GCA_005059845.1 Cryomyces minteri
CTAGTGTGCCCAAGCGCATTGGGAAGACGAAGTCGAAGAGCGACCATAGCTCTGTCAGGTTATTCTGCATTGGAGTGCCAGAAAGAATGATTCTATTTGGCGTCTTCAGTTCTTTGCAGTAGATAGTAATGGCTGTATTCGGATTCCTGATCTTGTGGCCTTCGTCCAGGACCGCGTACTCCCATTCTACAGGTATCAATGCTTCTGCATATGTTTGAAGCCCGGAGTATGTGGTGACAAGCACGTGACCGTCACGTACGACCTTGTCAACAATGCGCTTCGCAGCCTTCTCTCCCTTAGTCAATGTTTTCCTCGAAGAGTAAGCCTGCGATTCTAGGTCGTCCTCGATCCGACTCTCTCGCTTGATGTCGATCATCCCACTTCCTGAGGTATGGAGGATAGATACTCTGAGGGGAGGCCACCAGCGATGGAATTCATTTACCCACTGCTTCATTACTGTGGCTGGTGTGACCACGATTATTGGTTTCGCGAGCTTCTTTGAGTAGTGCAGACCAGCCAGGAACGAGATGGCTTGTATGGTTTTCCCAAGACCCATCTCATCGCCTATGATACCTCCCACTTGCTGTGAATATAATTCCCACAGCCACCGTACCCCTGTCTTCTGATAGTCGAAGAGCGAGGGATATATATCTCCAGGTATACGATAGCCGCCCTCGAATTCAGTATCAGGCCGCGTTGGGTGAGGCAGATGCCACTCTTCCTCACCTGCCGATATTGCTTCAACATCTTCCGGGGAACTATCCTCATCGGTGTCCTCCATAGCATTCATCTCCTTAACTCTTGTGTCATCCTTCGCTTCTTGTGCTTTCCTCCGAGTCGCACTGCGTCTCTTGACCCAACTTTGCAGCCGAGCCTGGTAAACCTGTTCATTTCCATCATCCACTCCCGCCAGATCCTCTTGTGCGTCCTGCACATCTTCTTCTCTTCTAGCCTTCTTCCCGCGTGCCTTCCTCTTTCTCCCAGGGGTGTCAAGTGGAAAGTCGCCCTCGGCATCGTCGTCAGCCGGCTCTTCATCATCCTCTGACTGTCCGATCTCGGCAAGCTCCCGATCGTTCAGATCAGGTAAGAACTCGTCCTCCGACTCTTGCTCGTATGTGCTTTCCACCTCCGACGAAGCTTCCGCTTCACGTCTGGTCTGCAGCCTCCTCCTCTTTGCAGGACGATCCGATGCTACATCAGCTGCGGAGCTGCTTTCACTTGCCGCCGCATCTGCAAACCCAGGCATCAACAAGTTTCGATGCGACATCGGCTCACCAACAACAGCTTCTTGCTCCACGATATCCTCATTCCCAGCATCCCCACCTTCTTCTTCCTCTTCCTCAGCTTCCAGCATGACATCTGCAAGACTTGACGATGTCCTCAGTAACTGACGGCCCATCTTCGAAAACGGTGTAATCTTGCCCGTCCTGATCAGAAAGTCTCTTTGGCTCTCGCCCGGGAGACGCTTGTTCCCAGCCTCCTCCAGCAGCGTCTCACCACCCTCGGCTTCATTCTCATGCCTGTCGTCAATCCGGCGCTGTATTTGCTCCAAGTCTGTATCGAGTGTCGCAATCTGAGCCTTGTAGTTCTCAATCTCGGCTCGTACCCGGGTCTTTGTGGTGGAGTTGCCAAATTGCGTGAGACGATGCTCGAGTTTGCGGACCTGTGCAGCGAGTCTACTTCTGTCGAGCTTGGTCTTGTCTAGCCGCTTGTTGTCCCGCTCGTCGGCTTGCTCGAGCAGCAGCTGATCGGCTTGGCGGCCAATGTCACGTTCGAGGTCGTCCTGGTCTCGGATGCCGGTGGCGAGTTGGGCCAAACGCGCTTCCTCGTCTGCTCCATCGTCGAACTCTTGCACCTCTTCCATCTCAGCTTCGGCAGTCCCCTCGTCCGTGCTGGACACCTCCACTGCGTCCCTCGGTTGCCCGTTCATTTCTCCATCAGCTTTTGGGGAGATGACGCTACCCTCAGGCTCGACTGCTGGAACATCGCGAGACTCCGGAAGGTTCGTCATGAGTATGGCGGTTGAGTCACTAAGTGATCTCAGAGTCGAACGTGGCGAGGGTTAGGAGGGCGATTTCAATGGTCTAGCCAGCATCTGGCTTCGTGCCACACAAAGGGATGGATAGAGGGCGGTCAACGTTCAGCCTTCCTAAAAATGAAGATAGTTACAATTTAGGAGGATTCGAGCCAAGCCAGTGTGTTGGCGCTGTTCCTTACGGTGAAGCTCGTCGCGAACGGGAGTCTGTGTGATGTCACGTCTGAATTACTCTGATGGCTATACGGCAAGTTCCGGACTGCGGTCCCTCCCTGTGTTTCTCGAGTCCCTGGAGTAGTCTACATTACGAATTTACACTACGACTGTTCCAAAGCACAAACGATCACTGAATCAGAGCTTCAGAATGAACACTTCCTCTCACTATCACTCAATGTGTATCGCGTAAAGACAGTGAAGTGCATCAATACTGAACGCACTGCGATCGAAGAGACGAGGAGTCTCGACAGTCGCCCGTTGATCCGGAAGATGGCAGCGAGAGCGAAAGAGAGCAACCACAATGTCTAATAGAACCACAACGCCAACACCACCAAAGCAAAAAAGGAAGCCGAAAACACTTCTAGAAACGACAAGAAGTCTTTTTGCTATTGCGCCGCTGAAAGTCCAGACCCAGAATAGCCCTCGGGAGCGCCGCCAGGACACTCGACCGATCAAGCAAGGAGCAAAGCAGACGAGTTCCCGAAGCGAAGGGGCTTCTCCCATATAGCCACCGAGCTCCAGGGACCTGCTCATGTTCATGTCGTCGTTACAATATCCCTCTTACGCCTCCTCCCTTTTTTCATCAGTCGTTGTCGGCTTCGTTCTCACACATCACGCTTCATCTCTTTCATCTGAACAACCCCCGACCCATGCTCTTCCCCTTCTTCCATCCCTTCCCGAAGATGCTGCCGCTCCGCTTCACCGTATCCATCCCACCGCCACCAGACGAGCTGTCAGACACAGGCGAAGGCATCGTTCCATCATCACCGCTGTCCCGCCGGTCCTTCTGCAGGATCTTCTCCGGATAGCTTGACAAGTACGCGTCGATCCTCAGGTTCATCGCCCTGTTTCTCTCCCCCGCCGCCTCCAGCTCGTCCTCGCTGTTCGTCCTGGCCAAACTGCCCCGTCGGCATCTCTCATCAATTTGCCCTGGCGAGCCCTCTCGACCCTGCGGTGCGACGCTACCGGCGTTCGAGGTGTGCCGCGACAGTCCGCCGGTGCTGCTGGGCGTGCGATCGTTGCCGAAGAGCCGAAAGGCGGCCGTGTCGAGGGCACCCCAGTCGCTGCACCAGGGGCGGAACGCGCATCGGATCTCCCAGCCTTCCAGGCGGAGTTTGGAGGGGCAGTTGGAGAGGTTCTTGGCGGGTGCGCAGGGGCGCAGAAGATGGTACCAGCGGTGCTGGCAGGGTAGGGTGGAGACGTTAAGATCAGCTACGCACATGATCGCGACTGCTAAACGAGGGTTTGAAGCAC
Source organism: Cryomyces minteri (assembly GCA_005059845.1). Taxonomy (NCBI): domain Eukaryota; kingdom Fungi; phylum Ascomycota; class Dothideomycetes; genus Cryomyces; species Cryomyces minteri. The sequence continues at coordinate 3,506 of NAJN01001281.1, forward strand.
GCTTGGGTGCGGAGACGAAGGGGGCGTCGCGGAAGCCGCAAAGTGCAGGAAGAGGAATGCGGGTCGATGCTGGAGGTTGTACGCAAGGTATATGGAGTGTGTGTCCTCTGGTCTTGAAACGCGCACGTGGGTGGGTTCCTGGAGACTGACGCGGCTGATGGACAGCGCCCGTTCGTGGAAAGAGCCAAGGGTGGCTATGCGCGAACCTATGGAGAAGGTGCTTGGCGTCTGTCCGTAGATTTCTTCGCATCCAAACCCGAAAGCGCTGGTGATATCAGATATGCTCGGCTGTCAAAGGAGGAGACAAGCGTAGAGGTTCCAAAAGAAAGGTGGCTGTCGTGAACAGATTGTCGAAACCAAGGAATGGCTTCCACGGTGGTATGACGAGCAAACGACGCAAGGGGAAACCGCCCTTTATCTTCCATTCCCTCACCCTGTCATTCTGTCACAAGCCATCAGCCGACGAAAGCTTGACCTCCTGTCCACGTTGCCTGTCACCGCAGACTCGAGCCGCTGCAGCTTCCAGATCGCTCTCCCTCCCACCCACTAACGACGCGGATGCGAAGATGCATCCCGGCGTGACAGACACCTGAGGCCGATCACCCTAGCTTGATGTTGCTCGCAGGGATACATACCGAAGCGGCCGTGGCCCGCATGGCCCGATCGCTACCTTGGTGCTGCACGGAACAAGGGCCTTGAGGTGCCTCATCTCGACTACATCTACTCCTGCGTCTCCAGCATCTGAGCCTCCTCCGCGAGCCAGATCTGACGGCGGGACACAGCAACATGCTCCAGGGTCACGGTAGCTTCTGTGGACGGCAACAGGTCCTGGAAGCGCTCTGCAGAGTCGAGATGTGCGATGCAAGGCGCTCCTCCCAAGCTACCTTGGCGAAATGCTCGGGATCCACACTACGCTGTCCGCTAGGGACGGACCTTGGTACGGGGAACTGCAGCTTGTGTTTCACAGAAGCCGGGGGTGCCTCAGCACTCTCAGGCAGGTCCCGCAGCTTTGGCCCCTTATCCGACTCGGAACAGGCGACCGATCGCAAACATCACAGTGTAAACATGTTCAGGATCGTACACTTGTTGGGCCCGGAGGGAGCGAGAGCAAGTTGCGTGATTTCACGCGATGGCTGGAAGGACTGCGTTATGTAGCGCGACACAGCCTCCATGTAGCCAAGGCCCTACCCACGAATCACCCGAGACGAGCATGAACGCGACAGCAGCACAATATTGCGGACGGCGCGATGACACGTGAATGTCACTAATGTGACCATGTTACACCGTGCTCGGTATATCAATACAGGATGCTCCATGCCTGATTTCCAAGACATTCCAGGTCGAAGGCTCCCAGAGAAAGGCTCTGTGCAGAAGTCCAGGCCGGATCACCGCCTAACGCAGCAATCGCAGGACCTTGATCAGATCGCCCGTGACGCCCATCGCCGTCACGTCGCCTCCAGCACTGTGAAACGAAGTCAGTTTCGGAGCAACCAAGAGAAGGCGCTGAACTTACCCAGCCCCCTGTATGATCAACGGGTTGTCACCGTACCGCTTGGTGTAGAAGCTGATGATGTTGTCGCTACCTTTGAGCGCCGCGATGGGGTGGGACACGTCGAACCTTGATGACAGAGTCAGAATCGCTTCGCCATAGGCAATGGGGATTGTCATACTTCTCCAAGCCGACCTTCACGTCGTTCTTCTGCACATCAATACTGCCGACAAAGCGCACGACTTTGCCTTCGTCAGCCGCCTCCTTCTTAAGCTTCTCCATATCGCCATCGTACTGCCCCAGCTTCTGCATGAACTCGTCCCCGCTCTTGCAGCTCTCCAACTCCTTGGGTATCAGCGATTGCACAGGGAAGCTCGTGGGCGACTGTGTCTCCAGCCCAGCGATGCGTGCCAAGATCGTCAGCTTCCTCGCCACGTCCAGACCGTTGAGGTCATCTCTTGGGTCTGGCTCTGTGTAGCCTAGGTCTTTCGCCTTCTTCACTTCCTCGCTGAACTTTCCACCCCCGCCGCCTACGGGCATGAAGCTGTTGAAGAGGAAGCTCATCGTTCCGGAGAACACGCCTTCAATGCGTCGTACTTCGTCGCCGGTCTCTACAAGCTCTCTCAGTGTGCTGATGACTGGAAGGCCGGCACCAACGCTGGACTCGTGAAAGACGTAGCCGCCTGTTCCTTGCCCATTGTTTGCGACAGCAAAGATATCCTGCCACAGATCGTACGTTCCAGAGAAGGCCTTCTTGTTCGGAGTGACGATACTGATGCCCTTCTTCAAGAATATCGGGTAATTCTCGGCGACATCTTGGCTGCTCGTGTTATCCACCACAACGACCTTCTCCGGAGCTGTAGACAGATACTCCGCGATGGCGAGGGGGTCCAGAACGGGTGTCTTGGAGGCGTCGAGGTCGGCTTCCCAGGTGCTGAGGCTTAGGGGACGGTAAGACTCGCTGAAGAGGAGCTTGTTGCTGCGCGATACGAGGATCAGGGAGAGGTAGGTTGGGTGGCTAGGGTCCTGCGATTGACGGGAAGCTAGCTTGGAGAGCTGACTCAGGAAGCATTTCCCTACGCCGCCGACGCCTGACAACATTGTTTAGCACGGGAGTGGAAGTGACAGTGGTAAGAAGATACCTATGACAGCGATGAAGACCTGACGAGGAGCAGGCATTTTCGGGTGTGCTTGAGCTGGTACGGGCAATTGGGAGAGGGCAAAGTGAGAGTCTACAGCACTTCTGGGGGTAACGAGTGATTGCTGGTATGGCAGAGGCTCGACAGATGCTATGAGACTTGCAGCTTTCCTGATCCAAGGTGGGGTTGTGATGTTTCTTAAGTGAGACGGGACGAACCCCTCCAAACTTTGGGTTTGCGGCGGGACAACGGGAGAACGGGACTGACGTCAAACGCGGGCAACCAGGCAAGCTCCAGAACGATCTGCATCTCCATCCCAATTCAGCTTCAAACATCAAACATCAAACATCGCAGCGTCGCGACTACGAAGAACAAGCTCCACCTCGAAGCAACAAAGGCTTCAGTAGCAGACGACAAACCCAACTCAAGTGCATGCGCAAACCCCACACCAAGCATGACGACCCGGGACTCCTCCCTCTATGGCATCCCCAAGCCAACGAAGAAGCTCACAGGCAAAGAGATCTCCTCCTCGACGACCCTCGCCTTCACGACTCAGCTCTCCTCCCTCATCGCCTCCTCCTCCAAGACCTCCGCACCCATCGCCGGCCGCGCCCGACCGAAGAAAGAGGATATCTTCGCCTCGCACAACAGAAACACCAAGAAGCGCGCCCTTAAGGACCTCGAAGACGAGTCCGCCGCCTTTGCGCAGAAGCACAGCACGAAGAGCGAGGCCCTGGACACCGCGACATGGCACCGCTCGAAGCGGAAGATGGAAGAGAAGGCGCGGCTGTACGCGGCGATGAAGCGCGGGGACGTCGAGGATGCAGACGAGAGACACATGGTCGACTTCGACCGAAAGTGGGCCGAGCGGGAAGCCGCCGCCCAGAATTCCGACCGCGACACCTCCGACGACGACGACGACGACGACGCAAGCAGCGATGCCGCGGAAGAGCTCGTCGAGTACCTGGACGAGTTCGGCCGGACGCGACGCGGCACCAAAGCCGAAGCAGCGCGGGAAGAACGCCGCAGGAAGAACCTCGCAGCAGATGAGCCCGACCGCTTCACCGCGCGCCCCGCCGCACCCAGCAACCTGATCTACGGCGATGCAGTGCAAGCGGCGGCCTTCAACCCAGACGAGCCCATCGCGGCGCAAATGGCGTCACTAGCCGCCAAGCGCGACCGCGAAGCCACCCCGCCAGAAGCGACGCACTTCGACGCCAGCAAGGAAGTGCGCACCAAGGGCGTCGGCTTCTTCCCGTTCTCGGCCGATGCGGCGACGCGGGCGAAGGAGATGGAGGCGTTGGAGCGAGAGCGGGCAGAGACGGAGAGGGGGCGGCGGGAGAGGGAGAGGCGGAGGGAGGAGCGCAGGGGAATGGTGGAGGAGAGGAGGAGGGTCATTGGCGAGAAGAGGGGCAGGCTGCAGGCGGATAGGTTTCTGGACAGCCTCGGTGGCGAGCTGCAGCTGCGCAGCGGGGACGCAGAGGCTGATGAGGGCGGTGGATGAAGCTCCTGGCTGGTGGGCGCGAGGCAGAGAGCGTAGCAGGAGAGCACACACGCCACCAACGAAGCAACCTGCCAGATCCAGACCCCCCAACATCCTCACGCTGCTGCTGTCGATCGTCGCAGTACTCAATGCAGGCCCCCCTCCAAACAAACTGCACCACCTAACCAACGGCCAGATCTCCAGCAACCCCTCGCCAGCACACACGGAGCCCCGAAGCCAAAAGAGCACTCCGTCGCTTACAGCGCGACTCGGCCCTCCGACCCCCATCCTCTGCCGTGTCGTGACTCCTCCGCCACACAAACAAAACCCGAGACGCGCGCGCGCGCGCCCCCCTTCCCCTTTACCGGACAGCGCCCCCATCGCGCCGCCCGTTCCTCGCACGTTGTGGCTTTGGCGGCCCCAGCTGGCGAGACGCGCCGGTTGCTCGGTATGTGTGCCACGAGCGCGGGGCTGGTGGTACGGGGGTGTTTGATGTTCGAGCCGGTGCGCGTCCGTGGGCTGGGGAGTGCAAGGGGGAGGGGAGTCGGTCGTGCTGGTGGAGGCGCCGACTGGGTGGCCTTGGCTGCCTGGCCGGCGGTTGGGTGTCTGCAGTGGGCGTTGTGATTTTTGTTCTTATCTAGTGTGGGGCACAGGGCGCGTGTGTGAGTAACCCCCGAGAATGGTTCACGTTGCGGCTGCTGTGACTGTAGCGTGGAGCGACAGAGGCGGCTGTATCACGGTGGCCACGTGCAGATGATCAGGGAGGACGCTGGAGAGACGCTGGGTACCAGAGACACGTCTCTCTGAGCCCCCCTGCTCGTCCACGTTGAAAAAAGGGTACGAACTCCACGGACAGAATAGAGTATGTGTGAAGCAAGCGCTCAACAGAGAGCCCTGTAGCCCGTCTCCTCCAAGCGCCAAACACAGATTCTTCCTGGCACGGCAGAAAGAAAGCTACGCAATGCACCCCGAGATACCCAAAATGCTAGTCAAGAGGCTTTCAGACGCCACCGCTCTGGACGAAAGATGCGCGTGCGCGTGCGCTATGAGTTCTCCGACTGGACCGTTTGCTGCAGAAGTCGAGTCAGTCGGTACGCCATCGAACACTGCACACCAGCACGACGGAAGAGGGACGTTGTGGACTCACCACCAACCAATCCATGCCCTCCGTGACGCCGCTCCCATCGACGGCCGAGCACGCGACAATGCTCCAATTCCGATCCTTGAGCTCGGCCAGCCGCAGCGCCTCGCTGATCTCGCCGGCTCCCTTGGCGCCGGGCTGGTCCTGCTTGTTGGCGAAGACGAGCAGCGCCGCGTCGCGCAGCTCGTCCTCGTTGAGCATCGCGGCCAGCTCCTCCGCCGCCGTCGACAGCCGCTCGATGTCCGTGCTGTCGATCACAAAGACCACCGCGGCCGTGTTCGCGTAGTAGCAGCGCCAGTAGGGCCGGATGGACGTTTGCCCGCCGAGATCCTAAGGGGCAGGGGCGTGTGAGTGTGGGGATTGAATGGGGTGGGAGAGGAGGGGCGAGGATGTGAGGGGCGGAGCGGAACCTACCCACACGTTGAAGTTCAGGTTCTTGTAGGTGACGGACTCGACGTTAAAGCCTATTGTCGGTATTGTAGTGACGACTTCGCCGATCTGCGAGGGTGGCTCGACCGTCAGTCGGGCTTCGAGACCGGACCGGGGCAAACAGACGAAGCACTCGACCGCGGAGTCGACATACCTTCAGCCGATACAGCAGCGTTGTTTTGCCAGCGTTGTCCTGCGCTCGCACATCAGTCTGGTTTCCTTCTGCGTCTGCGCCTCTCGGCTTGCGATTCGAGGTCTTACAAGCCCCAGTATGAGTATCCGTATCTCCTTCTTCGCCCATATTAACCGCGAGAATGTGGACAGGTATCCGCCCATAGCTGCTGCAACCCTTCCACCTCTTGTCCCAACTCCAAATCTGTCTTGCAACTGTGAAAGCTGGGCGAGAATAGGGACTATGTGTGTCGCGCGAGGACGTTGCGGATGCCGATACCAAGTCGTCTCGCAGATGGGAGGAGCTGGTTGTGGATTAGGATGATAGACTGGTCGAGTGGTCGTCTGCTCAGTGTTTGGTGTAGCCTTTAGATATGTTTTTGGGTCACTGCTGATTGTTCGTGGGTATATTTATTGTCAGCACTCTCTCTCCGGTTGTGAAGCCACCTTCTCTGATGCCCACGCCGGGCGAATCAAACGCAGCTGTCACGTGAAATATCGTCCATATCGTCCATAGCATCCTCGTCGGAAAACGAGACTCCCATCACGCCTTAACAGACTTCAGCATGCCCCTGCCGGCCCTACTTGAAAGACCGAGTATTCTGGAGTACGAATGCATACTCACTGTGCTGAGTACTGTCAGCGAGGCATGTACGTCTACTCTGTAAAGGATACCCTGAAGGGCTCGCTATCAAGCATCACATCCAATACTAGGCCCACATATAGTGTAAAACTAAACCTCCCGTCTCTCTGCCCGTCGTCCCGCGTACATTATGAATCCACCACCTTCTCAAAAACAAGCTCGCACCGCCCGCTCTTCGGCACGGCCAAGAAATGGTCCTTCAAGTCCATGTCACCCGGCTCCATACTGCTCGCCACAGCGACCGAATACCACTTGATGACAGAAGCCGTGACGAGCTTCAGTTCCATCAGCGCCAGGTTCTTGCCCAGACACGCGCGCGTTCCGCGTGAGAAGGGCATCTGCAGTACGTTCATCGCCGCCAACTGCTTCTCGGGCGTCCCGAGCCAGCGCGCGGGGTCGAAGTTCTCGGGGTCGGGGAAGACGGAGGGGTTACGCTGGGTTGTGTAGCATTGCATCGAGACGACGGTCTGGGAAATGTATGTTAGACAGTTTGCACAGGAGTTACCTCATGTAGAGAGAAGAGGGGGACCTTACGCCAGCGGGGATGAAGTAGCCGCCCAGTTTGCGGCCGCCCGCGGGGGTCTCGCGCTGCAGACTCGCTGGCGCGGCAGGGTGCAAGCGCAGTGTCTCCGACACGACAGCGTCAAGGATCCTGCACTCTGCCAGGTCGTTGAACGCCGCAACTCCATCGACCAGCTGCGCGGAAGCGAGCTCTACGCGCAGCCGATCCTGCCATTCGCTGCGCTGAGCGAGTTGCCAGAAGAGGTAGGTCAGTGTGGTGCTGGTGGTGTCGGTCCCTGCGAAGACAAAGTTCGCGGTCTCCATGCTGATCTCGTTGTCTGTCAAAGGCACGATGTCGGTTGGGGTCTTGGCTGATGCGGCATCGCTCAGAGCACTCGGAGGCACGATCATCTTCGTGAGAAGGTCCTTGCGCTTCGAGCGGCTGGGGTCTCTGCCGTATCGCGCGATGTACTCTTTCAGCGCGTTACGGCCGTACTGAGTAGACAGATCTCAGCTTTTGCTATAAACAATGCGGTCGAGCATATGCGAGTAATGTACTTACGTCCTTTAGCCTGTAAGGCGCTCTGAGAAAGGTCTGCCACCGCTTTAAAGGGAAGTAGGATGCAAGTTTAAAGACCCACGGAAAGCTGCTCTTTAAGCCCAGGACCATAAAGTGCCGATCGAGGTCTTCTATGTATGCAGGAGGCTCGTCACTGGCGAGAGCATCAAATGATTTCCCCAGTAATAGTTCACCTACGCACCATGGATTAGCAGTCGACTCAATGCGAGTTTGTTCGAGCTCACCAACGACATCGAGAGCGAGCATCCTGAAGAGCGCCAAAACATCGAGAGACTGTCCGACATTGCTCTCCACGTGCCCCAAAAGCAGTTTCACGACTCCTGCAATCAGTGGCTCAGCTTCGAGAAGGGTTGACTGCGCGAACACGTGGCTGAGAAGCCTCCTCCTCTGCTTATGATCCTCCTTCTTCCGCATGCTAAAGATTCCCACGGGCGGCAGGGAGAAGCCATCGTAAACTGGGGCTTTCATGTAGGCAGAAGTTTGGCTGTACAGCTCCTTGATCACTTCGGCATCGGAGAACGAGACCTCTGTCGGACCAACCCTCACGACGTTGCCGTACGTTTGGTGGAGTCTGTGGATGGTCGATGTGCGGTTGCCTGCTAGGTCGACTAGGATGAGCCACTTCGCAGTGATCTTGGCGAAGAATGGACCTGGAATCGCAGACAATGGCGAGAGGAACACATTGTATACTATCTGGCCTGGCGTTAGTCGCTTCCACTCTGGCGCTTCAGGATCACGTACTGTCCACGCGATAGACGCAATGATAGCGCAGATGATTGTTGACAGGATAACATGCATGATGGGACTAGTCAAGGGAAGCAGAGCTATTAAGAACCAGTGTGAAGTTGAATATCAGCCTTGAAGGTGTCTTTCGCGAGAACTACGTAAATAAAATTCACCCGCAAACAAAATTCACCCGCGATGGCACAAGACGCTCGTATATCAGTCGACTAGACTTACGGCGTATTGCAACCCCGCTACGGCTGAGAGACTGCGTAAGCATATCACCTACGTTGCATGAAGCCGTGCGACGTTGTAAGCCCTAGCACCAGGGCTGCTTATGTTTCTACATCGACAAATGCCTTCGGGTACAAGGTGCGCATACGGCAATACAAGTCGCGGCTTGGGCAAGGTCACTATAGTGGACCTTGGTGGTAGCAGTGATGAAGTGCCGGAGTTTGACGGCTGTCTCGGTTTCGACCTGAGAGAGCGGACGGATTTTGAACAACTTCGTCTGCTCTGGTGCACGTCGACATCCCAAGGCCACTGTCACGTGAGCAGACTTTCGAGACGCCTAGTTCATGGCTTCTCATCAGACGCCAACACACCGAGGCCCTGCCAACTGCTATAGGCCCTCTTTCCAAACATCAAATGCCTGCGGCCGTCACCTTCTTTGTACTGGCCCTCAG
>NAJN01001282.1:0-12486 GCA_005059845.1 Cryomyces minteri
GGTGGGAGGAGTTTGGCGTCGAGAGCGATGTTGTGTCCTACGATGTCTACGTCAACTACCCGCTTGGCCATCGGCTGGCGCTGCTGGAGAAGCGTGGGAAGGGCACGCGAGACCTGGAGACTGCGGACCAGAAGGAGCACGGCCTGGGCGATGGGTGGAAAGTCAAGTACGAAGCCAGTCTGGAGGAGGATGTGCTCGAGGAGGATCCCACCACTGGTCTACCAAGCCGTATACCCACCTTCCACGGCTACTCGGCCAGCGGCAACGTCACAGCACAATACGTCTACGTCAACTACGGCACCTACCAAGACTACGAAGATCTCGTCAAGGCGAAGGTCGATTTGGCCGGCAAGATAGCACTCATCAAGTATGGTGGCATCTTCAGAGGTCTGAAGATCAAGCGTGCATCAGAGCTGGGTATGATCGGGGCGGTCATCTACTCCGACCCAGGTGACGACGGCGCTGTCACGAGTGAGAACGGGACCGAAACGTATCCCAAGGGGCCGGCAAGGGAACCGAGTAGTGTGCAGAGAGGTAGTGCGCAGTATCTGAGTAAGCCGCCATCGCTCCCGACCTCTTCTTGGGCTGTTGTGCTGACGCTGCTTCTGCAGGTGTTGCCCCGGGTGATCCAACAACCCCAGGCTATCCGTCCCTACCAGGCGTGCCACGCCAGTCAGTCAACGGCTCGATCCCGGACATTCCATCCATCCCCATATCCTATCTTGACGCCCTTCCGCTACTCAGAGCCTTGAACGGCCACGGTCCCAAAGCCTCCTCGTTCGGCAAAGAATGGCACGCTGGCGGTCTTGGCTACAAAGGCGTAGAATACAACATCGGCCCGTCGCCGCCGAACCTGGCCTTGAACCTCGTCAACGAACAGGAGTATGTCACGACACCCATGTGGAACGTCATCGGTATAATCAACGGCACCATTCCCGATGAAGTGGTCATCCTAGGAAATCACCGCGATGCGTGGATCGTTGGCGGTGCAGGTGACCCAAACAGTGGCTCCGCAGCCCTGAATGAAGTGATCCGCTCATTCGGCGTTGCCCTCCAAAAAGGATGGAAACCAATGCGCACAATAGTCTTCGCCAGCTGGGACGGCGAAGAGTATGGACTCATCGGTAGCACCGAGTGGGTCGAGGAGTACATCCCCTGGCTCTCACATGCCACAGTCGCATATCTAAACGTCGACGTCGGCACGACTGGCTCGCACTTCACCGCGGCCGCCGCCCCGCTCCTGAACAAAGCGCTGATCGAGATAACCCAGCTCGTGCCCTCGCCCAACCAAACCGTCGCTGGTCAAACCGTCGGCGATGTCTGGAACGGCCACATCCGCACCATGGGCTCTGGCTCCGACTTCACCGCCTTCCAGGACTTCGCCGGCATCCCTTGCGTTGACATGGGTTTCAACGCCGGCCCGGAAGACGCGGTATACCACTACCACTCCAACTACGACTCCTTCGCCTGGATGGACAGGTTTGGCGACCCGGGCTTCCACTACCACGTCACCATCACGAAGCTGTGGGCCTTGCTCGCTGCGAAGATCGTCGAGACGCCTGTGATTCAGTTCAACGCGACCGATTACGCCGTCGCGCTCGCCGGCTACCTCGACAGCGTCAAGGCCAAAGGCACCGCCCTGTCCGTTGACCCTGAGATCTTCGCCTTCGGCGACTTGACAGCCGCAATCGCCAACCTCCACACCGCCGCCGTCGCTTTCGACGCGCACGCCTCCTCCGTCAGCCACCGCGTCTCCCACGCGTCCACCTCCATCCCCTGGTACTCCTTCTACTCCCGCGCTCGCCTCTACGCCGCCGTCCGCAGCGTCAACACAAAATACAAGACGCTCGAGCGCCAGTTCCTCCACGCCCCCGGCCTCGACGGCCGCGCATGGTTCAAACACGTCGTCTTTGCGCCGGGTCTCTGGACGGGCTATGCCGGCGCGACGTTCCCGGGTCTTGTTGAGGGCTTGGACGCGGGGGATAGGCAGGCGGTGAGGCGGTGGGAGGGGATCATTACCGGGTTGGTCAAGGACGCGACGGCACTGTTGGGGAAGGGGAAGTACGGGGTTGAGATGGAATGGGGGAGGGAGGGGAGGGGGATGGTGGGCCCAGGTGCGACGTTGGAGAGACGAGAAGTTGGGGATTGGTTCGCGTTAAACAGGAGGTTGTACGCATGCACATGGCAGAGTAGCTGCACCCATTTGTCTCCGAAACGCAGTCCGAAGTGTCGAACCCCGCTGTCGTGATTTCTGACACGACTCCGGACGAGCAACTTCTGGGGATTCAACGCGACCTCAATTAACTCTGGAGCTCTTTAAGTCAGCTAACATGCGTAGGTCGAGTCCGAAAGCTTGTTCTGTTCAAAACCCTGATATCGCTCCGCGGTCCGTATTATTCGTACCAGGACCCCAACGTCCTTTGCGAGTAGATGAATGGTCTCGGCGAATAGTCTCGGCGAATAGTCTTGGCGGAAGCGTGAAGACGTCGTGATTAGGTTTCGAGCTAGGACCGGTTCGTTTAGGCCCTTGCGTCCCGTCGTCCTCAATTGGATGACCTCACTGCAACCACTCGAAGACTGAAACGCTCACGTCTGCGTGCACTCGCCGCACTATTCCATTCTCACGACGACCGATTCCCACACCTGCCTTCGCTAACATCCTCCTTTGACATTGCTCACCCCTCTTGAACGACAGTACAGTCACCGCCCGGTCGAAACCCTGCGCGGAGCTTCAGTCATGGTCTGGGAGCAAATCGAGGCCACGCCCGCACATCTCACGTACCTCATTCTCCCATCTTTTCTCATCACATATGCTCTCTTCTCTCGCTTCATTCGCGACCGTCTTCATCTATCCGAGCCTCCTCTTGCCGTCCTCCTTGGTATCATCCTGGGCCCCTTCGTCCTCAATGTCATCACTCCGCGCACGTGGGGCATGGAGGACAACATCATGCAAGAGCTGACACGTGTCATTGTCGGCATTCAGTGCTTTGCCGTGGGTCTTGAGCTGCCCAAGTTCTACTTCGGCCGACACTGGCGCAGCGTGGCTATGCTGCTCGTTCCGGTCATGACATTCGGCTGGGTTGTCTCTTCACTATGTGTATATTCCGTTTTCAACACAACACTTCCAACGGCACTCATCGTTGGCGCCTGTCTCACTCCGACGGACCCAGTGCTCGCAGCTAATGTGCTCTCGAAATCACAGTTCAGCGGCAGAGTACCGAAGCGACTGAAGGACCTGCTCTCCGCCGAATCTGCTTGCAACGACGGCGTATCCTTTCCGTTTCTCTACGTCGGTCTAGCCATACTCACAAACTCATCGACAGGTGCCGCTGTGAAGGAGTGGTTCCTCATCACCCTTCTCTGGCAATGCGCGTTTGGCATATCGATCGGTGTCTTCATCGGCCACTGCGCGAATCGTGTGCTCCGATTCTCTGAAAGCAGAGACTACGTTGGTCGTGCGACCTTTGTTGTCTTCTACCTCCTCCTCGCCATCTTGGCCATTGGAGTGGGCAGCACGCTCGGCTCCGATGACTTCCTCGTCGCATTCGGCGCCGGCTATGGGTTCGCAAGGGACGGCTGGTTCTCCATCAAGACAAAGACGACCAAGTTTCCTGACATCGTGGACCTCATGCTCAACTCAGCCATGTTCGTGTACTTTGGAGCTGACATACAATGGACGCAGTTCATGCCGAGAGACGTTACGCCTAGCATCACCTATGGACGCCTCTTCGGTTTCCTGATCCTCATTCTGCTGTTTCGCCGGATACCTATCGTACTTGCACTCAAGAGATGGATCCCCGACATCAAGACGTACCGTGAGGCTCTGTTCTGCGGACACTTCGGACCCATGGGCGTCGGTGCGCTGTTCCTAGCCATGGAAGCCAGAGCGCAGCTGGAGACGAAGTCTTCCATGCCGTTGCCCGAGCCACCGAAGCACCACAGGCCGTACTCCGAACGAGCCAAGGCTGTCGAGCTTGTGTGGCCGATCATTTGCTTCGTCGTGCTGGGTAGCACGATGGTACATGGTCTGAGCGTCGCGGCGATCAGCGTGGGGAGTCACTTCAGTCGGAAAGAGGGTGAGCGAGCACCCTTGCTCGGGGCTGAGACAGACGGACTAGGGGGCATGGAGCATGAAGGGGGCGGAGGTGAGAGTGAGCCGAGTGATGAGGAGGACAACGAGATTCAGTCGGACTAGACTTGGTAGTGGAGTAGTTCTCAACATGTGTCCGTGGGTTTCTGATCCTGGATTCCTCCTCCGCTTGGTGCGTTTACAATTGAGGACATCGATCAAGAATACGAGTATTCGATTGGATCATCTCGCTTGTCCAGTTGCGCTAGAAATGAGCGACTAAAGAAGGAGCTGGAAGAACAAGAGGTTGGTAGTGTCGGAGATCAACTGGTGACCACGAACGAGTAGGGAGTGGAGGAGGAGGACGAATGCCAACTGCACCGTCAGCTGAAGCATCTGTATCATTAACAAGGTCCCCCCCTTCCGGCTTAATCCCAACTGCCACCAACCGAAAACCCGTGGCCACGGCAATCAAAAGCTCCCGATGACGCCTTTCGGCGGCCGGCAGCCATGTGTCGCCTTTCCTCCCTGCTGCCCGACCGCAACACCACTGCCGTCCTTTGACGAACAGGGCCACAAGGCCAGAGCTCACCACCGGACCGCTCACAGCCCCCAGCCAACCCAGGCCCGACAACCAAGCCGTAGCGGAAGGCATCTGAACGAGATCAGCTCGGAGATTCCATGTGGGTTATCGAGAAGGCATTGTGTGATGCGGGATATCGACCGATGTGAAGACGCCGTACGCGGACTGGGGTACACGTACGCTTTCTCCTGCTCACCATTTGGTTAGCAAACTACACAAGCAAGGCATGGTTGGAAAGAGCTGCTCTTTTTCTGAAGCCTTTTTCTTGGATCGAAGATTGTTGCGTGTGAGAACTCCTGATGGTGGTTTAGTTCCGAATAGTGCCAGTAACGGGTGGTGATATGAGATGCTCCAGAAAGAACGTTGCGGTGCGAAAGACCAATGAAGAAGTCCAAGTGCACCGAACGTGGGACGAAGATACAGACGTCTCGTTGCCCGGGCTCGAAGCGTTGACCCGCCAGGAGTGTGCCTAGAAGGAGCAAAAACGGCATGGGACCCGTGCGATGGCTACTACCTTACCATCCTGGGCTCCTGTTCTGCTACGAGTTGAGTCCGTAGGTGAGCTTGTCGTGCAAGCAGTGGCCTCCACTAGCAACAGTCGCTGCAAGTGCTAGCCGTCGACCGCTTCACTCAACCTTCGCCTCGTCGTCGTTGCACACGTGCGGATGTTCCCCGACAGCGGCTGGCGGCAACTATCGCCGTGCCGCCCCATATTCGACATCTGATGAGGGAGCGCGCCCACTTCTGACGCAGGAGCGTCGGTCGTCCACGCAAATCTCACCTCCCGTTCGGCGGAGCAGACGAGGCTTGCAACGGGCGGCCGAGTTCTGTTGTCGGAGCCGCCTCTGTTTGGGAACTTTTTTGATCCCTGAAACGCAGCGTGAAGACTATCCACGCGATAGAATCTATGGAAGATATAGTATGTACAATCTATTCCTGCAACGCTGGCTATCGTGATATATGTTGCAAAGCACACCGAAAGCTCCAAAAGCCATCTGAGTCCAACAGGACGGGGGTCGCATGACCACTAGCGACGCCGCGAAGTTTTCCCAACACTCCACCCAAAGCCGATGCGCAGCCGGAGAAAACGATATTGCAAACGAAGAAAACGTGCGAGTGGCCACTCTACTCGTCCCGGTAGAACTTCTTGAACACCAGATGCAGAAACAGATTGACGTTCAATCTCAGCCCCTCTCCCGCACCGCCAGATCCCGACGCGAACAGGTTCATGAACTGGTGGTTGTTGAACTGCGCCTGCAGCAAATCGTCCAACGGCACGCTAGCGCTCGCTCCAGGAATCATGAGGGATCCGCTGCTCCCCTCGATGTGGAAGATGCCGACCTCGTCCGAGCTGACGGTGAGGTTGATCTTGTCCCATTGGCGTTCCGTATACCCAGCCCAGCTGACGAGTACGCCCTTCTCTGCCAGCGTGCGAGCACTGTACTTGAAGCTACCGAATTTGGGCACACGCCCACTCCGCTGCAGCTCCTTCTCGTGGTTGTACTGTTTGGTGAAGGGCATGAGGAAGCGCTTCTTGCCTTTCTTGTTCTGCAGCGTCATCATTGCCTGCTCGATGTAGTCGTTGTAGGACTTGAGCTGCTGGTCCAGCCAGCCGGCTTTGGCGTCGAGTTGGGAGAGCGTGGCGCGCACACCTTCGAGTTCGCGGGCGCGGTCGACGCGCCGCCGGTGCTTCGTTCGTATGTCTACAGCGATGGCGTTCAGGAGGTCTTGGTAGTGGTTGTGGCGAGATAGGCGGCCGTGGCGTTCCAGTTCGAGGATGTTTTCTAGAGCGGTGCGCTTGAGTTCGGCGTACGACATTGTGGTGACGTCGACCAGGGCGGTAGATTCGGTGTAGGCGCCTCGCTTGGTGGTGGTGTTGTGGGAGAGGAGTTCTTCGCGGATGAGCGCGTCCCAGCGGTCTTCGTCGTCCGGGTGGATCGGGCGGACCATGATCTCCATGAGGTTGGAGCCGGACTGAATGCGGATGATGTAAAGGACGCAACGTTTCGTTTCCATAAAAAGAGATTTGATGGCGGCATCGGGATCTGCGTAAGGTTATCAGAGAATTGCAGGAATTTTGTTTTGCCAAGAGGAAGCTACCTTCAACATCGTGCAGCTTGGGGTTGAGGGTCAAGCTGATCTCGGCAGAGCTCACACCCATCATCTCGTTCTCGTTGTTCTTTGCACTGCCGAGCTCTCGGATGACTTCTCGAAGTGTATCATCCTGTGCTGGACAGAGATAGGTGATGTCCGAGGCGACGAGCTGATGTATGGCGAAGATATCTGCCATCTTGATGTACAGAGTAGGCTTCGTTCGTGAATAAAGATCGTTGAACTCGTC
The DNA here is from genome assembly GCA_005059845.1 of Cryomyces minteri. Lineage (NCBI taxonomy): Eukaryota > Fungi > Ascomycota > Dothideomycetes > Cryomyces > Cryomyces minteri. The sequence goes on from NAJN01001282.1 coordinate 6,994, forward strand.
GATGTCGAACTGCCTTTCAGCGTCGCGGACATTGATCACTGCATGAAGTCAGCTCAGGTGCAGGCATGGAGGGCCTGAAACAAGACTCACCATTACTCCATATCTCCTCCAACCTGCTTATGGCCTCCGTAACGTACGTGTTGAGTGGCTGGAGATATACGTTCTCACCGCCGAAGAGCCTGCCAGCTGCGATTTGTCCAACTACCTTTCCGACCTCACCCAAGTTACGCTTGTGTATAGGTGACAGACCTCTGTCTACAACACCCCACATCTGGGGTTCTGCCAGTGCAGGCTGAAGATAAGTCCGCCAGATCCAATGCCCGACAACCTGAAGGAGGTGCTGTGGACTCTCGTGCGGGAACTTAGCGCGAAGAAGCTCGAAGGTCTGCTGGGCGATGAACCGCGTCCCGTAAGGCATTCTGTGCAATGTCTCCTCGAGCGACGCGAGGAATTGATCGCAGATATCGCGGAGGTCTTGCAAGTGAGCGATAAACGTATCTCGGGTCTCTGGATCTCTGATCGCTTGTTCACGTGGGATGTCCGGTATCCTTCGGCTCCGCTGACCAGTGCGTAGCTCCTCATTGTTGATTGCCGAACGGTATATCTGCATCGGATCGCTCTCCAGATCGAGGCCATCGTTCTCAATGATGTTCTCCTTGATCACAGGGCCCATGAGATCCCTCATGTACTTCCGATCGCGGGGTGTGCGTGTGTATGCGTTCATGATCTTGCTCCAGAAGAAGTTACCTCGAAGATAGTCCTGCAGGGAGGCGCAACCCTCAAGCTCTTCTTTCACAGATCTCGAGATCAGCTTGAGTAGATAATACTCTTCTCGTCGCTTCTGTGCAAATCCAAAAAGACCCAGCATCAAGGTTTCCACACGTTTGCACTCTGTTTCTGCCGTGCCTTGTTCTCGGATCTTTTTGAACATCCGTGCAAGGTATTGTGGCTGCGTTTGGAGGATGAAGAACAGTTCTTGGTAGTGCTCAAGCTTCCTTCTTGAGTTCTTGTTGAGGGCCTTCAGATCGAACGGGTCTTTGGAGGATATCTCCTTATTTGTGAGTAAGCTACCGACGTGGCCGCCGAAGTGTTTCTGATGCTTGACGACTTCGTCTAGAGTGATCTTGTTCTTGACGAGGAGGGCAATCTTAATGTCAAGCTGGTCGATATACTGCTCTGCCATTTCGTTTTGTCGGACATGTTGGACCACAGTCTTCCGTAACCGTTCGAACTCTGCATAAATGTCAGCACGGTGTGTATGCGATTGTTGCAAGACATAAGACTTACCCATCTCTTCATCGAAGTCGAAATCACTATCGTTCAAAAGATGTACGAAGTTCTTCACGGTACCTACAGGAGGATTCTTGCCGGTAGTCAGGCTCTTGTATGCTTCACCTTGTTGCCTGCCTCGCACGAAGCTTTGAATCTTGATGACCTTCTCCATGTTTTGTTTGAAGAAACGTTTCTTCTCCTCGAATTTCCTACGTACAAGCTTTCCGCGTGCAGCAGCTTGCAGCTCGACGATGAACTCCTCGTCGTGCTCAATGTGGAGGAGAAGAGTGCCTACTTCAGCTCGGAGGAGCATTGCCCTTGCCAGAGACTGTAAAGCAGTTATCTCCAGCTCGTGATCGTTCAGTTTGCAGAGGAGCTCAAAGGTTCGCTGACGAGCTACGAAGGCTCTGGAAAGTGCCTGGAGCTCGGTGATGACTGCCACTTGACGGACCAAAGATCGTAAGTCGGCGACGTGTCGTTGGCGAAGGAGTTGACCACGTATCCTGGATTGAGTTTCAAGGATGGAGTGCTCCTGACTTGCCAGTGCTGCTCTAGTCAATGCAACGCCTTGCCTTGCGAACACTCCTCGTACTGCAGCCTGCAGGCTAGTGACTGAATGACATTGATCATGCAAAGCTCGCCGGAGCTCTTTCAATGAACTTCTGAGTGCACGAGCTCGCATCACGGACTGAAGCTCCTCCCATTGTACGCTTCTGCTTTGGAGGGATCTCTGTATCGAGTGGTGTTGTTGCCTCGCACTCATCGCTCGGAACGCGGACTGCACTTTCGTCATCGTGTCCTCGTATTGGCGTAATGCCACCCGATCTACCTGTACGGCTCGGCGCTGCATCATGCCTCGCACTGCGGCTTGCAAATTTCTGATCTGACTCTGACACTCAGCGCTTCTTGTCTCCGCGTGCTGTTCGTCCGCTCGCTTCCGACTTGAAGCACCTCTTATCGCAGCCTGTAGTGACCGGATGACTGGCTCGGCTTGCCTCGTCTCGACAAGTTGCGATTTCACACGTTGCCGTGCTAGTGAACCTCGGAGTACAGCTTGCAGCCCCTGTACATCGCTGTCGGCTTCTCTGATCTCATAGTATTCATCACCAATGTCCCATCTCTTCAAGGTACCCCTTATCGCTGCTTGCAGTTGCCTTATGCCACGCTCCTGCCTCTGCACTTTCGACTTCAGGTGTTGTAGGTTCGTTCTTGCTTTTCGCGCCCGAACAAGGCTCTGCAAACCGACTACCTGCCCTTCTCTGTCCCTGAAGTACGCTTCTTTGCTTCGTTCTCTGGACCGTACTAGGAAACCTCGCGATGCACTCTGCAGCGTCGTGGCGAACCGCTTCATATCCAACCGATACTGACTTATCTGTCTTGCCCAATCTCCGCGTATCCTCGACTGCAGATTTACCAACATCTCCTCCGCATCCCAAAGGTCTTGCATCTTGTCGCCGAGTCGCAGTCGTACCATAGAGCCTCGGATCTGAGCTTGCAAGTCTAGTATAATCTCTTCGTTCTCGCCCAACTCCCGGTGTATACGATCCTCATCGCTTTCCACAGGCTCCGGCTCCGGGATGGGCTCTGGCTCGGCTCCAAAGTTCGCGCTCATACCAGAAAAGTTCGGCATACTGACACCTGCCTTATCCAGTCCTTTTTGCATAGCCTCTAGCTCGTGATCTTCGAACTGTAGCTGTCCAACAAGATTTCCTATTCGAAAATCCACCATCCCCTTTCGGAATAGCAGCCATGACAGCGCGTGAATGCAATAGATGACTTTCGGAATATTCTTCTTTTCGTACAAATCCACAAGCTCAAATCGAAAGAGTTCTGGGAGGTCGACCTCGGAGAGAAAACGAAAGAACAGTGCTATGTTGTCGGAATGTCGGAACTGCAGCTTTGGGTGGCGAAATATGCGCAGCGGTTTCTCGGGATGCATAGCCTGTACCACTTCTGCAAGAGTCACTCCATCTCTGAGAGCTTCTTCTAGCTGCACAATGGGCGGTATTTGCATTTGTATGATGTCTTCGATCCATTCCTTGGCTTCTCCAATATGGCACAGATATTCGTAAGCCTGCAGGAACTGTCGCTGCTGGTCCATCCAGATACTCCGCTGCCAACCGCTTGTTGCTCCTGGCTTCTTGTCCCGTGTCGACATTGTCCGCTGCAACTTGCGTCGACCATGCAATCCCGCTACTTCCTGTTCCGGAGTCTTGATCGCGAAGTCTTCCTCTGAACCATCCTTCGCTAACTTAGACAGAGTCCTGAGATGGCTTGTCGAAGATCTGTTCAAGCTTTGCAGATCAGGTTTTTCCAGTAGGCTTGACTGATTGTTGAAGTGCACTCGTTGACTGTTACCTCGACTAAGTCCATCGCGCATCGGAGCACGCACAGAGTCTGATCTCGATATAGCCATCGAATGCGGTCGTGTCTTCACAGGAGGTGACATTGCGCTGTCTTGCCGTAACCTCGAGGTCGGTGATGTTGTTCCATCGTATGCCAAACCTGTCGGTTCCACATTTTGTGGGCGACGGTCTAATGAAGTTGGACTCTTCTCTATTCCGGAGGGCGATCCCGCCGGCGCTTGCGGAAGCGATCTTAGAGACTGGCGCATGCTCTTGTATGTTGACGAGGGACTGGGATCCTTCTTGGCAGTACAGAGGTACTCATCTCGTAGTGGCGACTTAGTAGGGCTGGTGGCTTCGCTCAAGCCGCGCTTGTGTCCTGCGCCGCCATAAAGACTCCCATTCGATGTCACTGTACTTGTACGACTAGGTGGGAAAGGGTCGGAGTAAGCTGAGTACGCCGGGGAGCTCGTAGACGCAGTGGAGGTGTACCGCAACGGACTTGGGACCGAGACCATGTGGCCGCTCGAAGCAGGACGCGATGGATGAGGGTATGACATGCTGCCGAAGCAGGCTTGCGCCAAAGGGAGACCAGATCAGAGGTATTGGAGCCTGCTTGTCGCAAGGATATGGACCTAGTTGAGGCCTGGAGCCGTGCAAAGGCGTGATGGAAGGAGAGTTTGGAGGCCAGCGTTATGGTCGCGCGGTACACACACAGCTGTTTCCTCGCTATCCAGTAATACCTTCTGCATTGGTTCCAGAGCACAATAGACCGGGTTGGTTCAGATGGTGCAGCGCGGACAGCCGGCGAGCAAGCGTTGGAGAGTCCGAGGAATGCAGAACGCGAAGAGTGAGAGCACGATGGTGAGGCTCGCTGCCAAACGTGGTGCAGCAAAATGTCCGATGGCCTGCGTTGTTTACAAACATCGGCTGCCACGGTGAAGCGCCGACCACACCAAGCCGCATCAACGCTTAGCCGCAGATCGAAGCACGCTACCCGCGACTTTTGGCATCACCACCACAATTTCTTTCCCTCTCTTTTCTGCTCTTGGGGAAAGCTGGTCTTGAACCCGTCGACTCCTGCTCCTCTTCTACCTTGTTGCAGTGACACGTCGGCTCTTTCTTCACACTCTCAAGATACCCATAATACATTCTTTCGCCATCATGCCCATCTTGAACGGCGGCAGCATGGCTGGCTCCGAGTCAGTTCTTCCCAAGTCGAAAGTCATGGACTTTTCGCAAGCGCTCGACGTCCTGAAGAACGAGTACCCAGAGCGCGATGGCATCGACATCAAGACCTTGGTGGACTCCCAAAAGAACGGCGGTCTTACCTACAACGACTTCTTGATCCTCCCTGGCTACATCGGTACACCTGCGCGCACTCAAGACACACCGATCTTGTAGAAGACGCGACTAACGTTGTCCCCCAGGCTTTCCCGCCTCAGCAGTCACCCTCGAAACCCCAGTCACTAAGCGCATTACCCTTAAGACGCCTTTCATTTCCTCCCCTATGGATACTGTCACTGAGCACAACATGGCCATCCATATGGCCTTGCTTGGTGGACTAGGTGTTGTGCATCACAACTGCTCCGCCGAAGAACAAGCAGAGATGGTTCGCAAAGTCAAGCGCTTTGAGAACGGCTTCATACTTGACCCAATCGTTATATCACCGACAACTACTGTGGGCGAGGCCAGAGCGCTGAAGGAGAAGTGGGGGTTTGGTGGATTCCCTGTGACCGGTAAGCCTAAACAGAACCCAAGACTCCCCCCGATCCACTTTTCTATGATGTTCAACTATAATCAATAACTTTCGTTCATCCGCAACGGTAACTCGTCATGTGGAATCAACTATTCACACTGTCTGAGAAAGCTACGG
>NAJN01001283.1:0-12482 GCA_005059845.1 Cryomyces minteri
TTGAACTGTCGCTTCCAGTTGGTTTCGGTTCCTCTCTTTACCAAAGTTTCTTCATCTAGCCACTTCGAAACTTTCGACGAGTAGAACAGGTTTTCTGCTGGCATGCCCGGATCCCGAATTCCTGGTAGTCGCGAGGCCCGAGGGCGGACCCAGTGGTTGTAGTATAGAGCCTTCCATAGCTGGGAGTCACCCGCCACAGCGTAGAATTTGTGAGAGAGCCTGGCAGTTCAGCTCAATCTGTCAGGACAGAACCACGTGTATACACATACCTTTGGCAGGTGATGAGCGTAGGAACAGAAACAAAGGACAGTATCCGCAACAGTAACTCATCACTCAGCAACGATAGGCGGTCGACAGGGAGCGGTCGAAGACGCTTTGCGAAGCGCCCTTTTCCCTGGACGTCTTCACGTTGACGCTTCGCCATCTGCTGCTCAGGACTACGGGGATGGCGAGTGCTCTGATGGCGAGCAGTAATTCTGTAGTGGCGGCGAGGTGTTGATGGACATGGATCTTATCTCGGCCGGTGCCTCGGCTAGATCCGTCACTTGATCCCGCTTGGGAACGAGACGCCGTCAACATCAGAGCGCGTCTGCCTGCCTCAACTTACCTCACATCTCGAAGCAAGCGGCACGTCGGACTTGGCGGAACACCTCGATCGGGGCTGTCAGAGCATTACAGCCGAGAGAAGGCTATGGTAAGGGTATGGAGAGGTTGCTGGCAGATCACCGGACTGCCTTCTTCGATACGCTGTCAAGACAGTATAGCCAGCTAGAGCAGGAGGCCAAGGGTATACTGGACCGATGCATATCAGAATCGGAGAAAGGGCTCAGAAAGGAGCTGGCGCGGAGTCAGTACAGTTTTGTCCTGTCTAGCGTCCGTACTGATCTTTGTACCTCGAATCTAGGAGATGAGGAGAGACAGGCCTTGGTCGAAGAGGTCGCAACCCTGATAATCCGCGCGTCAACCGTCGACAAACTGAAGAACGAAAACGCTCGACTGCAGTCTGAGCTGCAGTCATGCCTGTCGAAGGGCGTCGACGAACCCCAGAAGCCCGAGTGGAAGTCCGAGGCACTCAACGAGAGGGACGACGCAGGAAGGCGACCGGACGATACGGCAACCGATGGTGCTATCGCGCCTCCTGTGCCCTACAAGGACTACGCGCAACTAGTGGAGAAGTATGATAGACTAAGCAAGACCCATGCTCGCTACGTGGCACAACTCCAGAAAGCCAAAGCCAAATTGCGCGATGCGAAGGAAGGAGTCAAAAAATGGGTAGACTGGTATGACAGACATCCTAAATACAACTCGAACCTCCCGAGGTCAAATGGCCCTCCAGCCCTCTTCAGATTGCTTAGCCCTCCGACCACTGCGTCAAATGTTTCTCTGTTGCCGTCGCCGCCAGACCGGCCGTCAAGCCGTTCAACTGCCCAAGATCACGTCGTTCTGGATGGATCTGCTACAATCGAGCATGCAGAGGACAATCGCCGCGCCGGCAGTGCAACTGTTGTGCAAGAAGAGTCACACTCACATGAGTTGGACGCCCCAGAGCCGGTGAATCAACATGCATCTCCACCGAGCTCTCCTCCTCTTCCGACGGTTGAGCAGCTCATTGCGGGTCGAGGCAATCAGAATCGTTCTACTGAGCCGACTACAAGTACTACCGATAGCGTGCCATCATCGCCTAAGCGCGCGAGAATCACGTCTAGTCAAACGACTGAGGGTGATATCGAGGCTCTGAAAGGGCCCATAGAAGCTCCGGCTTCGACGCAACCCCAGAGCGACGATACTCCCATTGTTACTCATGCAAGGTCTCTGAAGCGTAAACATCGACCTGATGATCGCCCGATAGCCGTTCATGAGGACGCAGACGCGCGTCAGGGCACACCACGTCCGCCAGTACGTGTCAAGGAAGAGCAGCTTAGCAGTCCCGTTCCAGAAAAGAGTCCTGTGCTTGCCCGCAAGGAGACGCTCGATTTGGATACCTTGGGCGGCACAATCGAGACCCCCAGAAAGCGCAGACGTATGGAAGAGATCATGAGACTATCTCAGCATGGACGTTTGCGTGCACCAGCTCTGCTTAGTTTGCGCCATGAACGCTCCACCAGCTTGCCCGTTGAAGTCAAGTGTGAGGCCCAAGACGATGAGATGCTCGAGAACGTGCAGAACGCAGCGGTCGATCGCAATGCGCAGAAAAGCCCAGACCCGTTCAATGGCAGGTCTCTCCTAGAAGTGGAGCGAGTGCTGGACGACCGCGCGGTCAGTGAGCCCGCAAGGTCCGTCGTACCTTCGTTTAGGAAGCCCGAGGAAGATGACGCAGAGAAACGTCAAGCGGGCAACGTCTTGCGTCCTATGAGTACGAACGTCCCGGTTTTGCCACGCACAGACGACGGAACACGACGCTCAAAGTCCCGAAAGAACGCCGACAGAGGTGGTCGCCACGTGCCCTTGGTCGCAGAGGACGGCGAAGCCATAATCACACCTACTGGAAAACACGCAACGGGCACAAAGCAACCGACCCGCCGAACGCCCGCCAGGACAGCGAAGAAATCTCCAGAAGCCAAGCGCGACGCAGAGGGACGACTGCACTCGCTGCTGGAAGAGCAATCTCCAACCAAAAGGCCGCTCTCAGCTATCATGACCCCAGCCTCGATCAGACAATCCCGTCCGCCCGCTCCCGCACCTTCTCGATCGACCGCTCGACCCAGAGACCGCGACGCCAAGCGCGCCCGCCCAGACGGTGGGCCCCTCCGCGCCCGCCCTCTCGCCCGTCTCGGCCTCGAAGACTTCAAGATCAACCCGGCGCACAACCAAAACCTGGACTACGCCTTCGCCGAGAGCGTGCGCACGCGCGACGGGAAGCGCTGCCTGCCCAATTGCACCAAGCCCGAGTGCTGCGGCGACAAGTTCCGCAAGATGGTCGCCATCGGCGGCGCGCTGCCCGGTCCGTCCGCCGGCCTCTTCTCCCCTTGCCGAGAAGGCGACGGCGAAGGCGACGACGACGACGACGACGACGACGACCGCCTCCTCGCAGACTATCTCGGCGACGACCACCGCGCCCGGTTGCGCCGCATGAGCGATGCCGAGAGGACAGAGCTGCTGCTGCGGGCACGCGCGAAACAGGCCGCGGACAAATTCGGCAGGCACCGGCAGGCGTTTGTGCGGCGCACGTCGCCGGTAGGGTACTGGCGCACGGACATGCCGTCGACGCAGGAGATGGAGCAGGACAGGGCGGAGGCGCGACAGATGGAGAGGGCGAAGGTGGAGGAGAGGCACGCGGAGGCGATGAGGGAGGGCGGGCGCTGGTTGTTCAGGGATGAGTGAGTTGGGCATGCGTGTCCAAGGTGCTGGGCTGTTGCGCCGCTTGACGTCGATGGCTGCGCGCGTGCGCGGTGCTGGTGCTGGTGCTCTGGAATCGATGCGGACTCTTCGAGTCGTTCTCATTGTTGCGGCGTTGTGGACCGATCGGTCGGTCGGTCGCCGTTCCTTACCCACCAAAGCGTCTCTACTTCGTTACTGCAGCCACCTCATCAGCTCGAGCGACTCCCGTGTGACAAAAACCGAGAACATCGTTAATTAGTAACCATGCCGCTCTATGCCAGACCAATCTCGTCCGTTGATCAAGTTTGACTAGCATCTCCGTGCATGCAGTATCGACTCCAAGTCTATAACGCGTCCGACCGAAAAACCCCAACAAAATGCAGCCCCACGCTAAATGCACAATCGTGATGATGATGTAGATCGCACAAACACACGTTTGAGTCTCGCGTCCGCATCTCGTGCTCGTCATCGTGAATCGTTCCCTACCGTGCGCAGACCCCATCTCATTCGTCAATCAAGGTTAACACTATCGTTCCATTCGGTCGTCCAGTCATGTAGCTCGTCCAATCGCTCCCTCGGTCCCAGGGCCTCGTAGGTTTCGCACGTAGGTCGGTCGTTCACGGTCGTGGGCTCGGCCTTCGAGGCCGAGACCCCGGCGACGTACTCCCGATCCTGGATCTGCCAAACAGGCTCGCATGCCTGGAGCCACCGTGGTCACTGATCTCACCAACGGGTGGCAGGCCGACTGGAGGCATGACAGCCCTGCCGCTATCAGCTCGACGTCGAGGCGTGCCGGAGACACTGCTGCTGCGACGTGGACGCGAAGCAACGGGCGGCTGGCGTGGGGTGTGGTTTTGCATCTGTGTTTCGTAGCCCGCTGGCGATGAGACGGTGGTGGAGGCAGGGGAGGGGCGCTCGGCGCCGGCGGCATCGGCGCCGGCGCCGGCGCTGGCGCTGGTGGGCGTGAGTTGGAAGACAGGGACATTGGCCCGCTGGGCCATCTCGTGCCCGCCAAGCTGCCAGTGCATAGCTTCGCATGCACGGTATGGGATGGCCATTTCTTTGGCGACTTTATCCCACATCTCCTTCTTGAAGCTAGATGTTAGGTTAGCGTCGTGATCATACTGAGTCTCGTTGTGACTCTAGTGCGAAGCTCGGCGACGCAGAGTGTATTTGGATGGGGTGTGAGCAAGCGTACCGGTCGTACAGTCTCGCTAGTTTGTTCTTCTTTTCCTCGTCCCATTCAGAGCGTCGTTCGATGTAGTTTTGATATCTCAATCGGCAGCTGATCGCGCTTCGACCCGGCAACCTCTTCGAGATGTCCTCCCATTTCATGTTCCCACCTCGAAGCTTGGTAATTGAGGCATCTTCCTCGGCACTCCACTTGGACTGTTTCTTTGCGGGAGACTCGGCAGGATGCGGTGCTGGGGGAGCATTGCGCTTGTTGGTTGGGCCCATCGAGGACAATGAAACAACATTGAGTGCATTCGGTGCAAAACATGCCCCAGACGGAGGTGAAAAGATGTCTCCAGTACGTGCTACGTGATTGAACGAATTCGGATGCTGGTGGTATTGCAAGTGCTGTACCGGAGAGATTCTTCCATGGGATGATGGCTGTCCAGCGGGCAGCGCAGCAATAGATGTAGGCGTAGCATAGGCTGACGAGGATTTGTAGCCTGCATCGTTGTTGTATGCCCGAGAACCGCCATTGGATGATGATGACTGAGAATCTGTGCTAGTATTGCCAGGCGGAGACGCTGAAGGCCGCTGCTCTAGCAGCAGTGAGATATCCACGATGATAGCAAAGCCAGCCTTCAAGCCGGCAAAGGTATGGTGAGTACTTCACGGTGATCTTCCTGAGGCAGGAGTGCAAGCTCTTGAAGGGTTGGGTCCACTTCTACAGTAGTGGCTGGAGATGGATCCCCCGGTTTAGGTGCAGTTCCGCGAGCCGTTACTGGGGGTGACTGTTCAGCTTTGCAGGCACCGAGGCTTGACGAACCGTTCGTGGTCACGTCGAGGTTTTCTAGTAGCAGCAGATCTGTTCTCTACAATCTCTTTGCGTTCGTCCTCACCCGGGGTGGCACCGCGGACCTAACTATGATAGGATGACAGCCAAGAGCTCCTGTCGTTACTTTAACAGGATACTCCTCCTTCCGGAGCGAAACCGGGTCTCCGGTCAGGGTCTGGCACGTTGCGAAATCAAAGTCGTATGAAGGTCTGTTGCCGGAGAGATTGGATGACAGGAACTAAATCAACTCTCCAAAGGGACAGATGCAATGCAAGAACGAGACCACAACGGTTTCGGCGAAATCGAAAATCTAAACGAGGTGCGGGTGCTCGAACTGAAGTATAACTCTGTTATGGTCTGCGGGAGATGCGGGTACTCCCAGGGCTTCTACGGAAGTCGTGCGGACGGACGGCGCCCCTTTGAAGTTTTCAAGAAGACGTCCCAATGGCGAGGACGAAAATACGGTACACTAGGCTGGTAACCGCAAAGCATGAATCACAGCAGATCGGTGCTTCGCTCTCGACTAGGAATCTGTAGGGACGCTCCAAGCATGCAGACTGGCGAGCAGACAGAAATTATTGATACTAGCAACCTGTTGGACGACGTGCGTTCAGACTGGAATAGACGCCGCTCCATGCAAGGCTTGGCCGGGTGCCGACTAGGCCAAGCCCACCACATGTGCGAGAACGTTTGGCCAGAGGTGTCACCTACTAGCTGGCGATCTTGTCGGTTCGGATTTATGGAATAATAGGTTCGGCCGAATATCGTAAGTAAAGATATTATTGCGTGTGTTTTCGCCGGCATCGTGGAGCGCGCAACGATAGGCCGCCTCAACCGGTGTCGGAACAAGCCCTTATTACGACAGAAGCTTGTCAAGCCATCGCTTAGAGATGACATGACGTATGGTCACCTCCAGCGAAACCTTCTTCCTCGAGAGTCTCGTAGATCGAATCGTGTGGGCTGGCGAACTGCGATCTACGGCCACGACTGCCCAAGGTCTGCGTATTCGACCAGGTGGAGCCGAGTTTTCGGACGGTGGTGGCCCTAACTTAGGCGCTGCAGTGCTTGCAAGGAGAACATCATCCGGCATGAGTTTGCGGGTGACACGGACTCAGTCAAAGGAGTGATGTGAGACGGCAATGGTTTGCCGACACGTCAGTAGTCCCTGCCGTGCTGCAGCATGTGTCGCTTCCATGCATGTATGTTCAAGCGCACCGTCCACGTCCGCAGTGATGCGATGTCTCGAGCGCAGCACCCACGACAGAAGCTGCTCTGCATCTGCTAGCGTGTCACCATCGGACAGGCTCTTTCTCGATGCTGCCAAAGCCAAAGCCAAAGCCAAACCCCCTTGAAGACGGGGCAACGTTAGCATGCACAAGCGGACTGGCATCGCTCGGGCAGCTGGAGAACGATTGGAACAAGAAGCGGTGTACTCTGGAACAACAAGGGTAGTCGTGCCTTGTTGCTGCGTGTGAACGGTGCATTCCTGCCGCGATGCACGTCATGGCCGAAGGCGCAGGAAGAGTCGACAGGGAAACGCACAGATCCGTCGTTCGAGGGACGACAAGAGTCTTGTTGCCCACGGCATTGGCCGGCCCCGGGCGCCACGGACGCGGGTAGCCAAGCGCTGAGGTCGCACCGGAGATGCTCGAGGACTGCGTGTCGCAGCTCGTGTGCGGCGTCCAGCGTGCAGCGTGCAGCGTGCAGTGTCCGGTGAGAGTCGGGCGTGGGTGTGGCATGTCCTCTGGAGGGAGAGAGAAGTGGAAGCACGCCCGACCGAGTTGGAGAGGAACAGCATTCCGCGTAGCTAGACTGCAAGCTACAATGCTGCAGAGGGAGGGCCCCACGCGGCCAGTACCGTTAGGCCCTGCCGAAGGGTGCTTGCGACACGCCCGGCGCGCCTTGGGCGGGCGAAAGGTTCTGGCAGCGCCGAACGAGAGCTCCCCTTGCTGCTGGACTGCGCCGGTGGGTTGCTGCTGGTAGCACGCAGCGCTCCGGGTCAGCGGTGAGGCCCACTGCTGAACTGCTGAACTGCTGCATGTTTCGCGTGTGTCCAGGGCGAGAGTTCGAAGGCGCGCCTTGGCCCGGCCGCAAGTCGACGCTGCGACGCCGGCGACGCTGCCCTTGCGCTCGAGCTGGCAGGCCGCCGGCGTTCCTAGGCTGCTAGCAGCGAGACGTCCGATGCTGCTTGGTGGGCCGATCGCAGCAGCACCCTGCGGCAGCGCTTGGTCGCCGGGGAAGCAGGCAACACCGAGTAGGGCACTTAGCCTACCGGGTTTGCCCCCCGAGTCGTCCGCCGACTGCCATCGACGTCGTTGATCGTGGGTGCGTCTCGCAGGCCAGATGGTTTAGCAGCCTGCAGCTTCGAGGGCGAGGCAATTTGGAGCGACGCTGCTGATTGTCCCACTGCAAGCGCCGGCGGGGACGAGGCTCGCTCAAAGCTCACCACAACTGCTGTGGATCACGCCTACGCCCGCCGCATTCAGAGGGCCCCTCTGTAACGCGCGTTGGTGTTCTATGGGCTGTCGCACCGCATGAGAGCCGTGACGTTGAATCGAGGACTTGCGAAGGAAAACAGAGGCGCACGTGACCGTGCTGCTCGTTTGTTGACGCATTGAAACCACTATGGGCGAAGTAGCAAATTTCTCGCAATTACTGCACAATCTTCATCGTGCCCTCGGACGAGACCCAGAAGGCTTCCAGAGACAGCTGTGCAGAGTCGATACCAGTCTCCCGAAGCGGACGTTCAGAGCTCTGCCATGGCCATGCAAGCAGCTCATGATATCCCACTCCTCATCACCTCTGAAAATTCATCCTCCGAGCGACGGATCACACCATCATGGAGCATAGCCCACCTGAAGACGAAGCTCGAACCGATCACGGGCGTTCCAGCATCGTCGCAGAAGCTGACGCTGAAGATAGCTTCGCAGCCTGCTACGGCCATCGAAGCTGCGAATGAAGAGAATGTGCAACTATCCAGATATCCTCTGCAGGCCTATGCCGAAATACATGTGAGTGCGAAACGTCAACTCCTGGTTTCTCAGTGGTGTCGTGGCAAGTAAGACGTAGTCGAGGGAAGGTGTCACCGTTTCTCTCAATGTCACCATGCACATCTCTCCCCTCCGTTGCCGTAAGGCTCGTCCCTACAAACATCTGGATCGATCCTTTTCGTTCTGTCTACTACCTTTGTTACTCCAGAAAAGCGGGACATCTATCTCTTCCATCGGTCTTCTCCGGTCATGCATACATCGGCCTTGTGGCAAATCTTCCATGTCAAAGCAGCTGACGAAAAGGCTCCACTCTCCTCTTACCTAACCCGACCGATCCCTCCAGGTACTTGACACACGCCCCGCAGGTGCGCGCGTAAACTTCGCAGACGTCTCCTCGGTGCCAAAGTACGAGATGCCGCCGGACGAGTACGAGTCACGCAACGACAGCGTGCTGGCATGGAAGAAGTCGCAAAAGCTCGGCCGATTCGCTCCCGACGCGCCGAGTATCGAGCAGCAGAAGATCAACGCACTGCAGCGCGAGGTCGATGAGCGAGGCACGTGCTACCTTCCTCATACCTGCTTCTCGGAGCCTTCGGTCGGGCTTTACATGGCTCTGTGGCTGACACCGGAGTTCAGGCATTGGACCGGGCAAACGCTGTCGCCTTCTCCCGGCCACGGACGACCGTCGCGGGACCGTGAAGTTCGTCGGTGCTGTTCCGCAGATCCCTGGGCTCGGTCCTTGGGTCGGCATTGCGCTGGACGAGCCGAGTGGGAAGAACGACGGCAGCGTGAAAGGGGAGCGGTATTTCGAGTGCGCGCCCAACTGCGGTGTCTTCGTCAGGCCGGAACGCGTCGAGGTCGGTGATTTCCCGGCCTTGGACGACCTGGGTGAGGAGATGGAGGAGATGTAGCCAGGTATGTAGACACGGGAGACACATCGATTCGGGGCATCGCCAAGATCCTGACTCGGGTACCACTGAGAGGAGGTGCACCCATGGCAGCTGTCTGCTTTGTGCCACTGAGTCAGAACATTGCGCTTGGTGGAAGTAAACACGTTCATTCAGGGTGCACCTGCAGAACACCTCGACCTGTAGGCCGAGGCTTCAGCTAAAGGGAAGGCAAAGAGTTTGGTGTACCATTGCAAGCAGAAACCAACACTGAAGGTGAAGGCAGTATTGCAAGATGCGCACCTCTGCCTCGGTAGCCTCAACAAAGTACACACAGGCACTAATTCGATCGCAAGGCAAGCCAGACACCACGTTGACCACGGCCAAGCAAATCGCAACCGCTCAACTCCCATACCACCCCTACTCGGTCTCGTTCCCTTGCGCGAAGAAGATCTTGGCCGTTCGGTCCGACTCATTGGTGATCCCATACAGGTTGCCTGCAGACACAGGTGTCAGTCTCGACACGCGTTCGAACAGCGACAGCAACGAAACAGCGAGCAGCCGCACACAGAGGCGGTGGTTCACCGCCACATGTGCGTGCATGGACTGCGCCTGTAGGACGGGAGGGCAGGGTGGCACGGCAGAGCAGAGGAAAGCGGAGGAAGGCGCATGATGCTGTGCGACGTGGGACGAGGCCCATGCGCATGATCGCGAAGGCGGTGACGAGCAGCCGGGACAACCATAAAGCGACCACGGTCGCACAACTGGAACTTGCCCGGTGGGGGTTGGCAGCGCGCTCACCGACTCTGCTACAGTGTCCAGCACGCACCCCACCCCCCGAAGCCTGGGGGAAGACGATGGCAGTGATGGAGCGAGGTCGGGGATACGTACCTCGAGGCACTTGCCACACACCGCCTTGCCCGAGCGAGAACACGGTTTCTGCCACTTGCACGGTGACCCGGCCGGCGTGCACGAAGAAGACCATGTGCATCTTCCTCGAGTTCTTCAGCTTCTTCGCCGCATACGGAGGAAGCTCGACCATGCCGCAGCCGAAGAAGGAGAGCGTCATGATCTTGGCGAAGCGGAAGCTGGCGCCGGCCACTTCACGCGTCTGAATCGAGCGCTTGGAGAAGGCAAGTTCTGTTCGGGCCGGTCAGTCAGACGATGCTCTGCGCCCTCTGCCCTGCTCTCTGTCGCACGTACCAGTCACAATCTCCTCGTCGCCTACAGCGTCGCGCTCTGGATCCCAGAGGCCCACGTCGCCGCTCACAACCTGGCCTTGGCTCTCCCAAGGCTCCTCAACGTTTGCCTCCTCATCGTCCTCGTCCTCCACGTAGGCTTTGCGTGACTGCTTGCCCCTTTTCCTTCCTTTCTTTGCCGTCTCCACCACCTCGGCTCGCTGCACCGCAACGGGTTCGGCGCGCTCGTACACGTATTTCTCTCCCAACCAGTGCTTCAAGGGCTCCACCACCACTCTTCCCGATCGTGTCGTGGTTGCGCCTCTGATGTCGAATGGCGTCTCTTGCCGAAACCTTCTGTTGCCCAGCAGATCAGGGTCAGCAGGGTCGCGACTCACAGAGCGGTTGGCCTTGCTCTGCAGCATCTTCTCGCCGGTTTTCGCTGATCGGATTTTCGCGTTTGGATTCCGTTGTGAAGGGGGTGGCTTGGCCAGCTTGCTTTCACTGGTGCCCTTCACAGGAGCGGGCGAAAGCGTTCGCCTTGCACGCTTGGCTGGCCGCTCTTGCTCTTCCGCCTCCTCTGTCAGATCTGCGACACTTGCATCGGTTTCAGGCGCTATGTGGCCCTTCGACGCAGCAAGCAGTTTGTTCTTTGGTGGGCGACCTCGCCGCTTGGCAGCGGGTACGGTCGCTGTAATTTCTTTCAACTCGCTTGATTCGGTCTCATCGGCCGGTTTTGACCGGGGTACTACGTCCCTGACTGGGCGGCCACGCCTCTGGGCGTTAGGTTTATTGGCTGTCTTGCGCGCAGCCTCTGCTCCAGTGTCTTCTTGCAGGCTCGATGTAGAAATGTCGCTTTTGCGTGGTCTGCCTCGCGGTCTTTTGGGCGGTGGCATCGTTGAAGGTTCTGGTGCAATGTCGGTTGGGTCGTCTTGTGTGACCTGGACGGAATCATCTCCCCCTAGCAAGGAAGACGCAACGCCGTCGTCATTCTCCAGTGCAGGGTTCCCATCGTATTCCCCGTTGACCTGCGGCAGCTCTGTTTCATCCTTTTCTATTCCCATCACATCCTCCATCTCTAACTCGGTCAACGTCTTCGTACGCTCCTTCTCAGGCGATGACTCGTAGTCATAGACGTTCTTTTGCGGTTTCGATGCGCTGCTCTTCCGGGTACTGCTCTGATTGCCGAGACTGCGTTCGACGCTGAGTGCAGCATCATTCGTGGAGAAATCAAGGCGTCTCACAACTGCAGGGTGCGATGCCGCGCGATCCTGTGGCGTCGATGACAAATTCCCGCCTCGCGTTGGTGGGCCCATCGATGACTGTCTTCGTGGTGATGAGCCTAATGATGTTTTGATGGGCGAACGGCCTAGCCGGGGAGGAAGTTGCGTTCTCCTGTTGTGTTGTAGGCGTCGCGCGGTGAGTGTCTCGGTGGGTTCCGGGGCAGAGCCTGGTGAAGCGCAAACCATCAGCACTGCTATCACGTACAACTGTTGATCGCGCGACGCGCGTGGCTTCGTGTATCACTTCAACGCTCCCGGAAGCTTGGACGACCTGGACCTGGCGTACTCTCTACAATCTCCATGCTCTCGGAAGAGACGATGGTAGTATGACCATTGCGACCATGGTCCTTTGGCGGCGACTTCGCTGGCGACGAGAAGATGCCGTCAATGGGTTCTATCCCATGCTCGTCCCTCACTCCAGTATCTTTGAGCGTGATGCCTGTCTTTCTGTCGCGGCGAGTCAGCGATGCAATTGACTCGACTACGCCACCGAGTGATGAGCGCGGCAAAGCTTCGCGAGGACCTTCATACCTTCCCACGCCGACTTCGAAGTAGTTGTTCTCCCGCGTCTTGCGTCCAGGAGTGTTCGCGGGCGCCATCTCGAGGGAACCTTTCTATTTTGGGTGTGTGCAGGTTATCCTTGATGCTTCGAGTAGGCGAGCAAGCGACAGTGAACAAGTCGTGAGGAGTAATATCGCGTTCGCTGGATTTGTTTTGATGCTGAGGCGACTTGGCGCGTATGTTGACGTTGTCCGCATTGGAGAAAGTGCTTCGGAATTGCGGCCATATAGATTCCCCGGACAGCCTCATCCCCTCAC
>NAJN01001284.1:0-12474 GCA_005059845.1 Cryomyces minteri
ACGGCACTGATGTCCTGATACTGGGACCGTGCAGAGGGTCGAGATTTGTCATTCACGACTACGTCCTGATGGTCTAACTTTCGTCGATCGTGTCTCATCCCCATCTACAGCAAGTTCCGTGACGTCTCGCCCTCCCTAGTCCCAGCAGCCGACCACGCATCAGTTCGTCCCCACGACCTCTCCCAAGAAGATAACCGGCTGCTTGTTGCTGAAGTTGGGGATGTCGCCCATGACAGTCGCGCCCTCGGCGGCCAGCGCCTTCGGGATCTGGTCGGCCTGCTCGAACTGCAGGATGCACTGGACGCTGTACTCGCTCTTGTCGCCCGACGGCGTGCCCGTGAGCTTGGTGACGTTGTAGCCGGTCATGCCGTGGGGGCCGAAGTGTTTCATGACCATGGGCATGTGAGAGGAGAGGTAGTAGTCGAGCTTGAAGTCGGAGTCGGAGGTCTGGGGGTAGAGGACTGTTGCCGTTGCAGCAGGCATGGTTGATGGGGTGCGGGTGGTTGAGGAAGCTGAGTGCTTGCGGACTGGGGCTACGATGGAACGAGGGGGTGGGATTGGCGGTGGTTGTAGTCTTGGATATGCTCTGGGGCTTCGAAGGAGTTCGGTTTGCTTGATCGCTGACGGGTGGTGGAAGGGCGCTGCATGTTAAATATCTGGGAGTCGGTTGCCTGTTTCGGCGCAGGGCAACCGGAGAGAGGGGTATTGCGGGGTAGTCGAGGCAGCTGGAGTGGTAACGCGGGCAACGTAGAAACGAAATCAACCCCCGGACAGCTGACGACCCCGGCGGGGCCTTGTAGTATTCTTACTTACATCCAGATGTTGTGGAAGTCCTTCCATCTTTCTCATAACCTCCACACCGGAAGAGAAGAACAAACCTCGATCTCTAGTCGAGTTTAGAACACACAGGCAGCATGGACGACGTTCATATTCTGATTGTCGGTGCAACGGGTTACATGTATATAACCAGAGTAGCGTCATTGAAATCAGATGGCTGATCTGTCATTTCAGTGGCGGCTCAGTCCTTTCAAAACTGCTCAGCTCTCAAGAAAATGCCGTACGCAAGTGTGAAGTATCCGCGCTCGTTCGAGAAGAGGAACGGGCAGAAGCCATGGCAAAACTTGGCGTGACACCAATTATCTTCCGCGACCTGGACGATGTGGGCCATCTCCGTCGTGTGGTAAGTGAGCATGATGGTGAGGCGATTTGAAGCACACTTTAGTCCTACGATGCTGACCACGTCTTCGTAGTGGTCATTGACATGGCTCCAGGGTACCACGCGGTAGCCTCGAAAGCACTTATTGCGGGCCTTGGAGACAGAAAAAAGCGTACTGGAAAGGAGGTGTTTTACATACAGGTGAGCTGGGTCCACCCTTTCCTGACTCTCTTTGTGACCTGACCGTATGCTCAGACTGACGGACATCCAACCTTGGCGACCGCCCGCTCACTGGCGCATACACCGAATCGCGTAAATCCTCCGACATGGATGACGTCTTCAGCTACTTAAAGCAACCTGAGAGCCAGGAGGTGTACGCTCAGCGAACCACCGTCATTGGCGTTGTCGAGGCCGGGCTTGCTTCTGGTGTCAAGACGTATGTGATTATGTCGCCGACCTCCTACGGTCTCGGCAGCGGCATTTACAACCAATTGTCCATCCAGATCCCTATCCTGATCCGCGCTGCCCTTAAAGCCGGTAGAGCCGAAGTGATCGGAGAGGGCAAATGAAATGGGACTACGTCCACATCGACGATCTGACGGTGCTGTACGAGATACTCCTGACCAAAGTGCTTCAGAGATCAGACATAGCCAAATGGCGAACGAGGTATGTATTCCTCTGGCACTGGCCAATTCACTTGGACGGAGATGGCGCAAGGGAGGGGAATAGCTGGCGTTGAGCTGAGCGCGCTGAAAGAGGCGGAGGTGAAGAGCGTGAGTCTCGACGAGGCAGCGGAGGAATGGATAGGTAGGAACGCCTAGCTCGCTGAGCTTGGGTTCGCTTCGAAGTACGTGCACGAACACTTCGCTTTAACGGGAAGCGAGGTGTGCTGACTTTTGCAATTCGTGTAGTTCAACGACGAATTTAGAAATGAGTAAAGCACTGGGATGGAAGCCAACAGAAACCAAGGAGGACTTCGAGCGGAACTTGGAAGAGGGCTTTGAGATCGTTCTCAAAGAGCAAAACCAGGAAGGGGGCCCTCGAAGCTTGAAGCTGGATAATTTGCCATGGCACACCAAGAAATCTTCTCGTACGCCTATGCGTATCGTCAGCCCTCCCTTCCCATCTTCAGATCCGCCTTTCCCATCGCCCTCCGCCAGCGGTTACTACATTCCACAATACCCCCATCGAGCGCCCACCACCAGCGCTCGAAGAACACCTGTCCAACCTCCCAACTTCTGCCATCAAAGGGGTCGTTCCCCCAGATGCGGATTCCCTCCGCACTGTCCTCCATATCGTAGACCAGCTGCACCAGACTAGCGTTCCGGGCGCCGCGGCTGCTAGAGGGCGTAGTGCGATGGGCTCGTTGAAGATCTCGATCAGCTTGCTGCGTGTGGTCGGCCAGGGGAGAAGGTCGAGGGGCGGGTGATGGGGGGTTGTGCGCTGATTCCGACCAGCTTCACCTTAGGCTGAAGCCAAAACGTATAAGAAGAAAGCCGTTATTGAAAGCTGAAGCGAAACATAAAAAGACAAGCTATTGCAGCGACTGGTGGCTACCACCACACTCCCGCATTCCATTGCTTCACCCTGTGGCAGTCTCAGAGTTCTGACACGAACTTGAGCAGATCTTGGAGCACCTGACCAGCGTGCGTGAGATACAAGCCTGCGGCTCCGTCAGCTAGTCGTGTCGGGCTGCAGAGTGATCCACCCTTACCGTGGCCAGCTTTCTTGTATATCTTCACCTGCGTTCGAGGCATGATCTTCTTAATGATGTCCGTACTTGCTTCGAGAGGCATTCCCTGGTCCGAATCACCGTGGAGAACTATGAGCGGGATCGCCGACTCGTCGCTGACCTTCTCACTCTCACTCGTCAAGTCTGTGGATGTGATGATCCGAATGCATCGTTCCATTGCCAGTGCATCGGCTTATGCGACGATCCACTCGAAGTGGCGCATAGTTTCCGCATTGAGTTCACCGCCTGAAGGGGCACCGAACACCCCCGGTAGAGCAACATGTACAAAGCCAGCGCGGTCTTTTCGTATACCCTCTAAAATGGAGTTCCACAGCTCCATTGCTGGTGCCGTAGGGTTGTTGGGCGTATGAAGGGGAAATGGCAGACTCGGGCCAATCCAGAGGAAGCCCTGTCGCTGGTCACATGTATTTCGTTCACGCATGGCAAAGTTGACCTACCTGGCAGTGTTCTCGCACGCAAGTGCTCCGAGCATGTGCTAGTAGACTCTCACCACAACCCATGCTCGCCCCAACGAAGACGAAGGACTGTACCTTGAGGGACTCTAGGAGGTAGACGACATCATCAGCTAAGACGTTGAAGTTGACATCCGCCTGAGTCTGGTGAGGTCCATCCCAGTCACTGCATCCAACCCTCCGGCGGTCGAGCGCAATGCAGCGAAAATTGTAGGTCTCGCAAAGTGGAATCAGCAGAGTCTCGTACATCCGAGAAGACATGGACCATCCGTGTAGGAAAACAAGCACAGGGTTGGAATTGACATCTTTCGATCGAGAGTCTGGACGAAAAGGGAAGGGTACGGCTGCTGGGCGGTAGTCCCGATAGAAAAGGTCGGCCCCATCATGTGGACTATTAAAGCGAGGCATTTTGGGGAGAAATAAACGGCTAGTGTGCAAGAGTGCAGGTTTGATAGCGGAAGCTCTACATGAGGTAGATGTATACCCTACCGAGGAGAAGAGTTGAGAGGCTTGAGGGTGAAGTTCTTGAGATTTCGAGATGGTATAAGTACTAGGAGTCAAGATAACGATATAACGCATTGCCCAAGGCACTCGTTCTATTCCGCACTTTTTCTCGTTGGATCTGGAGCTAATTCCGCATTATGGCGTTATGCATCTTACTCCATAACGTTCTGCAAGCTTGAAGATGTTGACCTTAACTCTCTGATTGGGTAGATTGGCTTTACAGCCCTTCGTCCCAGCAACGTTAGGTATCGAAATGTCTCTACGCTCCATAGAGTTGCATACGCTTAGCGGTCTCTAAGATGCTAGACCTACTAAGCACAATCAGTGGTATTCACTGTATTGCTCCACAACTGTCCGTTAATATGTCCAGCTCAAGCCTAGCTTCCCTGTTACTATCTTCCACTCACCAAGCCTGTTCCACATGTCGGTTCCAGGAGGCTAGGTTGCATTGGATGGGTTTCCAGGGCGTGATATTTACGCAAGACCCGAGGTTATGGACTAGAATGACATGAAGGGATGATTTGAACGTTGAGTGAAGATGAGAGAAAGTTCGGTTTCTTCGCATGCTACGTGATGACGAGTAAAGAAGTACAGCAGTGACTGCCATCACCGTAGCCATTCACAGTGCCTTCAGGTAATCGGCCATCCTAGAATACGTCGAGTAACTGAATTCTACATGTTTGTGATACTTCAAAGACTGATACTCGAAGCGCCGCGCACAAGTCGGACTACAGCCAATTAGTCACGGACCACTAGACACCTCTAGGACAAGTCCAGTCAACATTGGAGCAGATGTATCGACAGCCGACGTGAAGTTGCCCAGTGTTCCACGACGAAGACGGTGGAGTTGAAAGCTTTGCTTTCGTAGTACGCTCGGCATGACCTCGGGTTTGATACGAAGATACTCGTACCGTAATCGACTACTTCCGCTCCCTCGACCATCCACCACCTGTCATCACGTCGTTACATCGACTGTCGAGATAAAGAGCGTTCTCGTGGTGGTACCGAGAATCTTGCCCGGACGGCGGAATTGAGAGACCCTTGAAGATGTTCTTGAAGGCATAAGCGTTGAATTAGAGTGCACGGCATCCGCCTGAGAACAGGCTTGATCCAGACTGCATCCTGTCGACCGATTCCGACTTCGTAGGGTTCTCCTTCGTCAAAGTGAATCACAGTGGCCATCAAGTATATATCACATGCGACATATGACACGGATCTGTTTTTCGAATCATGTCCGGACGCTCATTCAGGTAGCAGCAGAAAAAGGTGTCCATACACAATCTCAGTTACCAGCCGCCTCTCTCTGTTACACCTTCCTCAGCGCTAGGCTATTTGCCCCTCTCGAGACCGGGCTTCCGTAGGGATGAGTCTCTTTTGCACTTCCACACGATCGTTTAGCTGCGCCATGATGCCCCGATCCCTCTCCACCTACTGGGCGGCCGTATATCGTCATGCCTTATTGGCCCAGAAGCGGGTGTTCTCCGTGTCCAGGTGTTGTTTGGACATCTTTGAGGTGAACACGCAGGTATTGCCTACTGTGCCATCGTCTCGGCCCTGTGCGACCGGTATGACAAGGTTGGGAAAGGCTTTCAAGCACAATCCCAAACGCCCTCACACACAACTACCGGAAAACACGACCAGTCGAAAATCGGCCTTCAAAAAGGATTACACCAAGGATATCGGCGAGGTCACTATCAACTCTACCCGACAATGCCCTGTCGATGACTGCTACTCTGACAAACAATGGCGTACTCCTAGCACGTTACGTCACCATTTGGAGACCTTTCACAAGATGTCGCAAACAGATGCAGAGCGGTTGGTCCCTCTAAACCAGTATACGAGGACTCTCAGAGCCTCGAACCCTGGATCGAGGACACCCCTCGACTGTCCAATAGAGGGCTGCACCTCGACCTCTGTTTTTGACTCCCCTGCCCGTCTGAGGTGGCATTTGCAGACCTACCAGATGCACAATATGAGTGCTGCCGCTGCCAAAGAGCTCACGGAGAGAGTTATTGGTAGAGCTATGCGTACGCTGCCATACGTCCAACGTGCTGATGGGCCGAAGGCTTCGACCGTCGATAAATGTCCAGTAGAGGGCTGCAGATCGAAAGTGAAGCTCCCTTGCATCAGTCGCCTGACACGGCATCTAGAATCCAGTATACACAACATGACCGCTGCCGCCGCTCTAGATCTTACGGAGGAGACCTTCAACCGGGCAGCAGGCCCGCCCGGAACTGGAAAACGTACAAGACTGAGGCTTTCCCAATGCCCAGTAGGAGGCTGCAGCGCGAAGAGATACAGCTTGTCCTGTGTCACTCGTCTAATGGACCATCTGCAACGCCCTCCACATAAAATGAGCGCGACCGCCGCTCAGTCCCTGGCAGAGCAGGTCTTCGGCAGGCCTTTGAGGGGATACAGCGGTCGGGCGAGCTGACCTTGGCGATTACTCATGCGAGCGTCAGCCGAGATGAGACCCTCAACAGCGTAGTGCTACCAGCGCTGGACGTTCTCGCCGCCGTTGCGCTACTTTGATGCTTTCTCGGACTGCGATCGACATCCGATTCCGCTTGGCAGAGGAAGCTAAGGTGGGTGCCCTTGGGTTTACTCTGATAGTCCATAGAGTACGCTAGTAGTATGATTGGCGTGATGCAAGTGCGCTGCCGACTGTGGATGGATGCGACGACCATGTCTTGGAGGGGAATTTACAAGAAGAGGTGGGCAATTCCGCGTTGTTCTTGCCTCTTGGAGGGGGAAGAAGTGTAGTATAAAACTTAGACTCACATGTATATTCAGAGTTCTCTACATCAACCCGTCTACCCCTTGCTCTTCTGTAGGTATTCTCCGAATCTCCGAAACCCCAAATGTCCAATCTAGCTAACATACTGCTCGAACAAGTTTGCATCAAGCATGCGTTTGGATCTATTGGGATATCTTACATTGCACGATGTAGCGATGGCCTGTTGTATGTCATGTCCCCCTTCCGGAACGAGTTCTAGCGACGCTGAGCACCAGTTTTGGAATTCGATGCTCAGTCTAAGGCTGCGTCTCCCCGTCTGGCGTCTCACCGTGTATATAAGAGACAGCCGACAGAGGCGATAGCTGCTGCTAGCACCTGTGCGGTGTGCTTCGCTCTTCAGGTGAGCGACGAAGTGTGTTATCAGGGATGTCATAGGAGGGAGCTCTACGGGGTTATGGAAGACCCAGAAGGAGGTCTGGGCATCAGCAGCAGACCGGCCGTTGAGTGATATGGAATCTCCAGCGGCAGTCAAGTCAACCATGAGGCACAGAACACAGGCCGCTCAGCTTGCTGTTGCACAAGAGCAAGCCTTCCATAAGCTAAGGTATGCTGCGTGTACTACTATTGATGCAGGCAAAATTACCTGGCACACGTTATGGTGACCAATATCATGGAAGGGGTAGAGAATGTCTCCCCCAGGTCGCAGCAGTTCACTTCAAAATACATCATCCAAACCTGGGTGGCACTTCACAAACAAGAACACTTATTTCTACATACACAAGCCACTTCCCATATTCGCATCAGCTACGGTGGCCTTATCTAACTGTCCTCAGAAGCGGCAGCACCAGTGATAATCTCGACCAATTCGCCGGTAATGACGGCTTGACGAGTGCGATTGAACAAGATCTGGAACTTGTTGATCATGTCGCCGGCGTTCTGAAATTCCATGTTAGTAAGAGGAACACGAACTGGTCGGCAGAACAGGGACGAAACAGCGTACCTTGGAAGCGTTGTCCATGGCATTGCGTCTGGCAGAGATCTCGCAGGCGTGGCCCTCAGCAAGAGCCTATCTTGGGTTAGCTTTGCTTGTCTTGAATACTCGAATGTACGTGAATTTACCCAGAAAAGTGAGTTAGCCATGGCGTACTCTCGGAGGTTGGCAAGAACTTCGTCGTCGATCTCAAAAGCAGCGTAGTTTGCTGCGATCATATCAGCACGAAGAGATTCTACTGAAAACGAGAGCGCTTCGACTGACGAGAGTTGGCAATGGCCTCCTCGGAGTAGGCCTCTATCACGGTGGCCTCGTAGCTCTGAGCGTTGATGAACTTGTTGTACAGAATCTTGACGGACGCGTAGTCGGTAGGGAGCAGAGAGATCTGGTCTGCAATCGCCTGGGCGTCGGTGAAAGTCGGGACGTCTCTACCCATGCCGGCAAAGCTGAGGACAATTTGCTTGCCGTTGGACCTGCTCAACTGCGCCTTGCATTTCTCACCAATCACAACGAGCTCAATGTCTGCCTTCTCCTGTTGGAACAGCTTCCGCGTCGCCCTGGAGAGACCTGAGTGGACACCACCGCACAGACCCTTGTCAGAGCTGCACACGATGTAAAGAACCTTCTTGCCCTCCGGCTCGGCGGGCTTCGTCTCGGCTTCGTCGAAAACGAGGTTGGACGTTTTGCCGTACGTGCGGGAATCGGCCATGGCTCTTTGCGCACGCGTGAGCTTGGTGGAGGCGACAATCTTCATGGTCTTGGTGATCTTCTCAATGTTGCGAATCGACTTGAGACGGCCCTCGATTTCTCGCAGAGTGGCGAAGTTGGCCGCATTCTGGGCAGTGAGAGCGGCAGGCCTGTGGTGGTATCGTTGTGTTAGCAGGTATCCCTCCGAGCCTATGCTGGTCGTCGGTTCTTGCAAAAGCGTACCGGGCGGTCACTGCGGCACCAGCCCTCAAGGCTGGCCGTGCCGCTCTAGAAAGCATGCTGAAGCTGTGAGAGTATATGTGTGGAGAGTGGAGATGGTGGCAGCGGGCAATTCTGCGGCGGGTGCTGGTGCGGTTCGATTGACGAGGTCGCAATAGCTGGAGTCGAGCGAGTGAAGTTCGGGTGAAGGTGCGGCTTTTCCCGATCACGGGATTGGAACGTTGACGTCCGCCGACTGCGTTGATGCAGCGCGTCGTCTTTCTTGAATACAACAATCATAAGCTCGTCAACTCTCTACCTCTAGCGACCTCGTCTCAGTACACTTGCACGTTCAATACGTACTGCAGACCTCTCTGAAACCTCCAGTGCCCTGTTCGAAACGTGCCATCATGGCCAGCGCTGCCGTTGAGAGTTCGGCGAACACGGTGCCACCTCACAAGAAACAGCTTCCTTCGTCCATTCCAAACATCGATTCACTGGAAGGGTTTGCGACGGAAGGGAACGATCAATACTCAACTTTCAAGAAGCTTCAGAGACAGCTTGAGTACGCCATTGTCAACTGGATGGAAGCGGCAGTGACAAGTTAACGCTTGATGCAGGTACATCAACCTACAGGAGGAGTACATCAAGGATGAGCAGCGGTATGGCTTTTACCGGCATATCCGCGAAATACCCTGGTAGCTAACGTGTATACAGGAGCCTCAAACGAGAGCTGGTACGGGCACAAGAAGAGATCAAGCGCATTCAGAGCGTTCCGCTAGTCATCGGCCAGTTCATGGAGGCAATAGACCAGAAGTATGCCATCCTGCGAGTGGGTCCTGAAGTCTACAAGGTGTTAATATGTCTTCAGTACCGGAATCGTACAGTCCTCCACTGGCTCCAACTATGTCGTCCGAATCCTCTCCACTCTCGACCGTGAGCTACTCAAGCCCTCATCCTCCGTTGCACTCCACCGACACTCGAATTCGCTTGTGGACATACTACCACCGGAAGCAGACTCGTCGATAGCTATGCTTGGTGCGGATGAGAAGCCAGACGTTACATACGCGGATGTTGGAGGGTTGGACATGCAGAAGCAAGAAATAAGGGAAGCCGTTGAGCTCCCACTCACACAGTTCGACTTGTACAAGCAGATAGGTAAGGTCATGGCGTGCTGGGCACCGAAGACTTGCGTTGCGACAGGACTGATGAAGGACCAGGCATCGATCCTCCACGAGGTGTGCTCCTCTACGGTCCTCCCGGAACGGGCAAGACTATGCTTGTAAAAGCGGTAGCAAACAGCACAACCGCCTCATTCATCCGTGTAGTAGGCTCCGAGTTCGTACAGAAGTACCTCGGAGAAGGTCCCCGCATGGTCCGCGACGTATTCCGCATGGCGCGGGAGAACTCGCCATCGATCATCTTCATCGACGAAATTGACGCTATCGCCACAAAGCGGTTCGACGCGCAGACCGGTGCAGATCGAGAAGTGCAGCGCATCCTGCTGGAGCTCTTGAACCAGATGGATGGTTTCGACCAGACAAGCAATGTGAAAGTCATAATGGCAACCAACCGCGCAGATACGTTGGACCCTGCTCTACTTCGGCCAGGACGTTTGGACAGGAAGATCGAGTTCCCCTCGCTGAGAGATCGAAGAGAACGACGCCTGATCTTCTCCACTATCGCGTCCAAGATGTCGCTCTCGCCGGAAGTAGATCTCGACTCGCTTATCGTCCGCAATGATCCCCTCTCTGGTGCGATCATAGCGGCAATCATGCAGGAGGCAGGTCTTCGAGCCGTGAGGAAGTAAGCCTCCCAGCTGTCTCCAATGTGGTCGAGTGAATAGACCGGACGAGGCTAATGCACTGTATCACAGGAACCGTTATACCATTATACAGCAAGATCTTGAGGACGCCTACACCTCTCAAGTCAAAGGCGGCGACAAGGAGAAAGACAAGTTCGACTTCTACAAATGAAGTACAGATGTTGAAGCGCTGCGTTGTCTTCTACTCTCATAGACATTTGACTGGTGGCCTCCCGTTCAGAGATTGCCTCTGCGTTTGCTAGAGGTCATTATACTAGAACAGAAGAGGATGCGTTCTGCATGCTTCGCCTAATAGACAGTGCCGGGGAAGTCGCACTGCATTCTTGACCGATGTCCTCATGATAAAAGCAGCACGACATATTCATTTCTCTTCGTACTGCTCCTCGTGACTCTTGTCTCATGCAAAGTGCCTAGACGGACAACTCATATCCTTCTTGTACCGTACCATAAGACATTTGCAGTCGCTCGAAACATTCCAGTCTTTGTGTGAGCTGTTTCGCAGAGTTCTGATGGAAGCCATGTCGAAAGAGTAAATGCAGCTCTTCGAGGTTCTCAAGAGCTCGCATTCTGAATTCCGACCTCTGCTATTGCACACCAACCGGGTTCTCTTCAGCCAGAGCGCCGAGCGTCCGCGCCCGATATCGGTATGAAGCAGTTTCGAATCGGTTCCACAGAGTATCGAAAGGAGAACTTCGAAGGAAGATGGACTGCGAGCGAACAGTACTATGAAGATGTGGCCCGCTATCTGGGTACATTACCTGTAAAGTATGCCTTACCCCTTTCTGCTGCACCGCCTTTTCCTAGCGTGTCGCTTAATCAGGGGCCCTTGGAGTGGAGAAGCTGAAGAACTAATGCAGGTGGAGATGCCTTTATCGAGTCACGCTAGAACATGCACTGAGCTCGGACACGACGGAAGGTAATGTACGGTGTTGAGAGCTATTGTCACCGGACGAGGCGAATGTTGTCAAGGAGTTCTCGACGCGCGGAAGGCAAATTTGCGTGGGCAGCGGCCTCCTGAGCCATAGGAGAGCGTGGAACGCACACGGGTCTTGCAATGGTGGACGCGTCGACGTCTGGACAGGTGTGAACGAGGGCTTGATGCTGCCTGTTAGTTTCAGGAGGCTTTGACTTTCCGGCTGCTCGAGCATTCCATATGGCTGCGTTTCCCAGAGGCTTGACAGCGTGGGTCCCTTGAGCCTTGTATCTCTTCGGACAATCTCTTTCGTAAACACGTGTGATGCCACTGCTGAAGCATGGCCCTTGTTGAAATCTTCCAGATGAAATGATGCGTGAAACAACGCGAAGAGACGTTGACTGCGACTCAGTCCCCTAGAATCACACGAGGATGCTTGCCGTAGGGAATGATGACGGAGCTTAGGTTAGAACTGTCCAAGACACGTAGAGCACGAGTAGAAATACATTTCAACCTCTACGATCAACTGCGGTCTCTGCGCATAGCCAAGTCATGCCCAGCTCGTGCAGTGCCAATACACCGAGACTCCGATCTGTCGCTCGAGCCGCCGACTCTGTGCAAGCCTTGTACACCTGGTGGAACAAGCCCGGAAGGTCACTTCTGGAGCTCGTAGTCCGCCACCAAAGTCGACCCCAGCCCCGAATTTTTCTTACGGGAAGCTGCAGAATCCTGGAGCCGTCTCGTATCACTGCCACTTCCTCCATGATAGGAGGACCCTAGTGAACTTCGTAGGGAGCCGTTGCGAGTCTCGGACGCTGGAGCGGAGATATTCCCAGTCCTGAACATTTTCGTTTCAGAAGTGCGACGCAAGGGATCTCCGGCGGCACTGAGCGCAGACGGCGCCACAGCTCGTTATGGGAGCGAGTACTCGCTACCCTTCTTTACAAAACTTACCTCATAGGACCTCCGTACAGGTACAGTATCGCGCTCTGCAGTGTTCCTGACGAGCAACGGCGGAGAATGCGCGTTTTGAAGGCAGTATCGGCATGGTGTGACGATCTCTTATTCTTAGCTCAAGCAGCAGCGCATCCGGCACAATCAAAGGTACGACGCAGGCAGACGAATGGTATGACCATCAAGCTTTTGGAGGTTGTGCTCGGTCGACGACATGCCCACCTGAGGTGTTGAGCATCGGCCAAGTGCTGCAAGGTTTCGGATGATCGGGTCATGCAGAGTC
>NAJN01001286.1:0-12463 GCA_005059845.1 Cryomyces minteri
TGGTCGTGATCGGGTAGTAGATGTTGCCGCCCCAGAACGGTCCAGACGCGAAGGTCTTGAAGTCGAATCGCGTCACTATTCCGAAGTTGTTAGATCCGCCTTTGAGGGCGAGGAACAGATCTGGATGGGAGTTTGCGTTGGCATTGACGATTTTGCCATGCGGCAGGACTACCTAGTAACATGCTGTTAGACGAGAACGCAGAGTGTATGGGTGTATGGAGAGTATGGAGTGCTGCTGTCAGAAACAGTCCAGCAACTTTGGACGTCTAGACGCAGAGATACCCTGACGAGGACGTCATGAGATCGCGCATTCTATCAAGACGTCGCACGTACTACGAGTGAGGATTTCTGTATCTGGCCTCGGACGTCATAAGACGACTCACCTCGTAATTGACTACATTGTCGCATACAAGCCCGAAACGACCGGAATAGAAGCTGATTCCGCCTCCAAGGGTCAAACCTCCAACTCCCACAGTAGCAACTCGACCGCCGACGACTGCCAAGTTCAGGGTGTCGAGATAGGAGTAAACGCTGAACCAATTCGCGCCAGCACCAACAGACGTTATAGCCCTGTCGGATGACACGGACACAGTGTTCATGGCGCTCAAGTCGATCATTACGCCACCCTCGATGTTCGCTGCTCCAGCCCATGGAGTATGACCGCCCCCTTTGATCGCAAGCTTGCAGTCGTTCGCCTGCTCCGAATACCCATGGATGTTGGACAATATAGATGCAGCGATCGAGACATCGTCCGTCGACGCTGCTTTCACATAGCAGCTAGGGTTAATCTCAGCTTCTTGTGAGGACCAGTAGGAACCACGCAATCCAGTGACATTGCTCGACAAGGTGTACACGACCCCATGACCGAGCGCTTTGGACAGTATAGCACACTGTTATGAGCGTCGCATGTTAGTCTTCTGGAGCTCTGTCTAGAATCTTCCCGGAGCCGTCAAGCATGACGTTACTGGTCGTGTAGCACCTGCACATCTAAAGGCACTCTGCTTACACAATTTCTCGCTCCATGCACGTTCTGAAGACCTAGCACCGCGACCAATGCAACAGCGACGTGGAAGTCGAAAAGATGTCTCATGATGCAGCCGTAACTGTCCTCACTCCAGAGGAGCTTCGAAGTTCAGTGAAGATAATGAAATGTTGAGAGGCGCGTTGACATGAGAAGCAGGTGGGAAGCACGAGACATCCGCGCAGATTTGTCGTCAAGCACAGTGCACAAGCGGCCAAAGAGCTGAACGAATCCTTCGAGCTGACGTCGTGGCTCGAACTGGAAAGCGTGAGACCATGACAAGCCTCAGGATTCCGTGTACGCAGAGATCGCACAACCCTACGCTTTACGTGAGAGGCCAGTGACAGTAGAACAACAAGCCACAGCAAGCCGCAGTGTGAGCAACGCAGGACCGAACACCAGCAAAAGATGAGACCAGTAGCGATCACTCAGCAGAGAGCAGACTGCGAGCTGAGGTGTTCCTGACTTGCGGCAGACGTGGTGGCAGTGCGTCTGATGGCGCGAGGGGAGCTTGCTTTACCCCTTGCAAGAAGAAGAAATACGCGCAAAGTCGAATCTGCAACACGGCTGCTCATCTAAGTCCTAGCGGAATGAATGGCTCGTGCTGGCACACTCTTTCACAACGTGCCGCCGAGAAAAGCAACGGGCTGCGGGTTCTGTGACGCGGTCTGCTCGGTCAGATTGATGGATATTGCGTTTGAAGGATGGTATTTTCGATTCCCGTCTCCAGCCGACGCAAAGGGCTTCCAGTTGGATCTCAACGACCGCCCCTGCCGCTCGTATCTCGAGCCGCGTTGTTGACAAGGCTATGAATGCATGCACGCACGAGCATGAACGTCCGGCACAGCGAAGCCATGTCGCTCGCGGGGTTGTGAATCGAATGCGTCTGGCGATCAGATGACCGGACTGAATCAACTTCAACAGATTACGGGTATAGAGCCATGAAGCCATTAGTGTCGTATTCTATCCGAGCAAGGCTCGTTGCATGGAACATGCGGCGTGTGGGATCTGCAGTCCCCTCTACTCCTGCCGTCCACCTGATGTGAGGAGCCGGCGCAATAATCTTTCTGATGCTAGACCTGCCTGACCAGTCACGTAGCGTCCGTTGCACAGTGGTGCCAGGGTGCTGTTGCGGAGACAGCACAGGCACGTCAGTCGATTCAAGCACGCCCGATCCTCGACTTCGTATTGTTGGAAATGGGTAGGAAGAAGCGACCGGCAGCGTCCGCCGAGCTTCTACCACCATCGTAAACCAAGATTCTGAGCCAACTGCATGCATGTGGCATTCCCCGTGAGTTCTTGGCACCCGCGTTACGTGTGCTTTTGCGTGTGCCGTCTCTTGTCAAGAGCGTTCCGCAAATCTCTTTTGGATCAGGGTTATATCCCTCTAGATAAGAGGGGGAGACCCCAGTGTATTCAGCGCCCAAACAAGATCGCCACTTTGAAACAATCAACTCAGCCAATCATAGTTGCGTCTATACCACTTCGATCTCTCTCATATATCAGGTTGTTACATTTGCATGTACACGGCGCCAAATCTGCAACGTCCCGCCCTATCCATACCTTGTCGATTTTCCGCCCAGGGTTTCCTTCAATCGGACCTTATGAGGCACCCCTAGGCTGAGGCCCCAATATATCACACACCGCAAACCATCCAGTCCGCCGAGCAACACGAACTTCACGATTATCCTGCTATTGTCTTCGAGTGTCTCCAGACTTACTGCAACAGCACACTCTCCACCATCCACCATACACCTATCGGTCCATCTGTGCTCTCAACCCCGCCAGCTTTCCCCACTACCTCATCGACGCACAATGTTCTCCTGCACCAACTACACTCGTGGCTGCCGCGGTCGATCTGACGCAGTGGACGGCCACTGCAACTCTTGCACAACGTTGCATCTCACCTCCGCCAATACGGACAACGCCTCCAACCCCTCCAGATCGTTGTCGTCATCCTCTTCCTCCTCCTCTACGTCGAGCGGATCACTTTCTACCTCGTACTCAGCTCTGACCTCAAGCTTTGCCTCACTTAAAGAGGGAAGGAGAGGCAGCGGCTCGAAGAGCTTCATGCTTCTATCGGAGTCACCAATGCGAGACCGATGAACGGACAGCAGAGTTGAGCAGAGAGGAAGGACTGTGAGCTGGACTCCGATCCGTTTTCTTCGAGCGATTCGACACCAAGTGCTGGTTGTCAGTTCGCTCCATACTATCACGACATGCGAACCGGACGAGTTTGTCGTGGCTACGACCTGAAAGTGCGGAGATTTGAAGGGGGCAGAGCTTCGGTATAGCATGTTGGAATGTGTTTCGTCACGCCCTGGCGTCTTGATTGGAATGAGGTTCCTCGAACGTACACCCTTATCTCGGATCAAGTGATTGGCTTTGGAGGAAGCATTTGCTTCAAACTACGTAATGTCATTCTATACACCAAGAGCGGTGCTTCGTGTTTGGCGTCCACAAGAGAAGGGTGTTCTCTGCCTCATCCTGTTGCACCAGTATCTCACCAGTATACGTCGTCATGCAACGTTAAACCAACACCAATCCCAGTGACAATGCCAAACGGCACCCTGTAGAATCCCCTTCACTCCAGCAGGCGCCAGCGCATAGACCTCGTCAGGGTTCATTTGATTCGTTTCTGAGACCCTGCCCACGAGCTGCGGCATCTCGCGGCACTGACATCTGCACAATGACTTCACGACTGCAAGTCTCATGGCATTTGGCGTAGAATACGATGCTCCCGAGACGCAGACCCTTGCCCTCTCAATAGACCAGCGCCTAGCGGTAGCACGTCAAAGCTTGGCCTCAACAGCAGGCCCGCGAGCCAAGTATTTGCAGCGCCCAGAAACCCGCAGGACCGATCTAGAACTTCAACATCGATCGATCTGAACAGCAGCCTCAAGACTCCTGTGCAGATCGATGTCCTTTCTCGAGATCCACGCCGCTGTCTCCGGCGCAAGTGCTCCGTCAGAGCAGGATCGCGGAGATTACTCGCGGTCAGGGTCAAGACGCGTTATTGGCGACGGGAGGTCGCGCTGGCGACGACGGCATCGTTTTGCTTCAGAACACTTGAGCCCGCCGACGTTTCGTGTGCGCTGCGCGAACGTGCAGGCACGTCTTGGCGGGTTTGGATGCCCGATGGCAACGTCGAGTGGATCTTCTCCTCGGTTGCTACGCGCCGACGAGCCAAGGTACTTCATGGTGTTTTCTCCTTGTGGTGAATCTCGGCAGAAAGCAGCTGGATGTTCACTCGACGGCGGTGGGAAACAGTGGGACGCGATTTGGAGGAATCGATGTCGGAATGCTCATCGTCGCCAAATGCCATGCGTAGCCAGAGGACCCTGTCAAGAGAAAACAATGCTAGTCTTGCGGTCCCCATACCTGACAACCAGGGACTCGATGTTGAACTTCGCAACGTCCCCGGCGATCGTAAGTTAGGATCCCGGACTCGACGACGAGTCCTATACAGTCGTTGGTTTTTCGCAGGCCAGTATCAGAACACTTGCACCGAACTTTCGAAGACGCACTTCGTACTCGATAGATTTCTCCGCGTGGACTTGCGAAAAGACGACACACCCTGAGATAGCCGTGCTTGAGAGCAATGTCTGCACTGTTCTAACTTTTTCAATTCTATCGTGTCGTCTAGTCTCTGATCTAACGGCCACTTGCAACTCCAGAATGTGAGGCCTTGAGAGCGACTCTGCGTGGCTCGAGCCACGTTCTCATCCTTTGTGTCTCTGAACCCCCAGTTGAGTTTCCTTGAAGTGCGTTTCCACCATGCACCCTTTCTCGAACAACTTCGAGTCACAGAATGGGGCAGAACAGCATCTTCCAAGACATCATGAAAACCGGTCAGCTAGCTTACAGCACGAACCCAGCTCTAACTGTTGTGCCCTCTTTGACACTACGTTGATATATATCAGGTCACCAACGCCTTCCCTCTAGCGGCGACTCCATCCTGAAAGATCCACGGCTTGGTACGAGGTCGGGCCGCAAGGATTTTTGTGCAGGCGCAGCGGAGGACCGCACCAATAGTTGCACGAAGACCACTGTGGTCTCACCTCGTACCTCGCACTCGAAATGTTTCGAGTCAATGAGACATCCAGTTGACTCGTCTTTCCGCTCACTTTTTGTTTTCATGTCGCTCCCTCGAGTCCTTGTGAAAGGTTCGTACAGCCTGCTTGGTTCCACACATCACTCGTGTTCTTCTTCTGTACTGCATTCAACAACAAAAATGTCATCGACTTTCTACTCTCTTGATTCGTAGTACTCCGCCGCGGTCGCGCATGTTTGGGTGCCGTCAGAGGCAATCTTACCCTTGCCCTCAGGGCTTGGATAGTTTCAAATGTGCTTACGGCGATGTGTGTGTCATACTCTACTCACTCCGCGAAGGCCTCTGGTTTTCTTATCTCCTCATTTGTGCCCCCGAGGCCTTTCTCTATTTCCGAAGCAGCTGGCGTGATGGTATGCACATATTTAGTCATGGATCTACACTATGGGTCTGGATCGTTTTACAGTGATCAGGTTCGTCGACGTGTAAGATCTGGAAATTTCAGCAGCGACATGAGAGATACTTAAGAAGTCATCTCGGCACGATTAGCTCACGTCGGACCTTGCTTTGAGTCGCGAACAACCCGCCAATCACTCAAGAAACCTCTTTTCTACGTCGGACCCCTGATTTGTACGAGATGTTTCGAGGCCACGTTCTTATGGCTTGCCCAACGACCTCTATACCGTGGAAAAGCACTCATCAAAAACACTAGCTCAGCCATCTTGCCGCGCAGCCTCTCAACAATATGAACGCGTTAAGGGGCAAGTCGGTCATCAAGGGCGGTAGTTGCACGAGTTGAGGTCTCTGAGAGATTGAGCACTCGAATCGACAGAATTGATGCTGTCACCCTGGTTATATCCGGCAATCTCACATTCAATGCGAATATTCTGTTTAAGCTGCAGAGTAAGGTTGACATAGCAGAGCTCAACTTAGGCAATTGCGACTTCTTGTACTTCGGCCAGATCAGTTTGCCCAGCTCATTGGCCCGCAGGTCGCACACGGTTGAATGCAGGATCCGTGAATAGGCCCTCGTAACCCAGACATACACCCTATACACGCCTTGTATGTAAATAGATGAAACAAGTTTCATGATCGTCGGCTTGTGGCGCCCTAGATGAAGGAAGCAATGTTCGGACGAACCCTGATGCGTCATCGTGGACCCTGTGGGACACAAGATCTTCAAGGTTGAGCTGTGGAGTGATGAAAAGTTGCAGGACCTGAGCTCCGACTCTTCTGAGCTACAATTCACCTGAAACGCAATCGACTGAAGCTGGACACATCTGCTCTTCAACCGATTCTTCCACAACATAGCATTGCTCGCGGGTAGCAACGAGCTGCACATCTAGAGCAGTGAAACGAGTAAGCTCATACGACACGGCCCCGCCCTTATACAGAACTCAACGTAATTGCTTCTCGCACCTGCTTCTGCATCTACCTCTCTACCTTGTACAATACTGATACTCTCTTGCAAAGTCTTCACCATGTCCAAGACGCAAGCCCTCCGTCACGCCTCGCGCTTCCTGTCGTCTTCGTTGCCTCGAGTCACTCCCGCTGTACACGCTGCAGCTCGGCCAGCCACATACCGCAGCCGCAACATCTCTTCCACACCCATCCGTCGTGACGACAAGAAGCATGACGCTGGATCTACAAGTAGTGCACCCGGCGAGTCGGGCGCTCACGAGGGCCAGTTTGCTCGGACAGACGAGAGCGTGAGGGTGGAATACCCTGAAGAGGCGGATTTGCCTCGCAGTCAACCCGTCCAAGGTCGAGGTAGCTCTCATCACAAGCGGACGCTAGCTACGTTCTCGTTGGAGGACAGGGTCGCTGTCGTCACTGGCGGTGCTCGAGGCCTGGGTTTAGTCATGAGCCAGGCTATGGTTCTGAGTGGAGCAGATGTTGCGATTGTAGATCTGAACAGTACGCCCAAATCACCGTCTACGGTACTTCGGAACAAGGTCACTGAATTGGCATTCCTCAGAGGAAGAGGCTACTAGGCAAGCGGAGCAATTGATGCAATCTTTCCGAGATGAGAATCCCGGAGAAGAGAAGCGCGTCCCCCAAGTGTGGCCTCTCCCACAGGGCAAGCTGTTAACAATTGTCATAGTATTCCTAAGGTCACAGCTCACTACGCCGACGTTTCAAGTCCCGACTCCGTCAACAGCGCCAT
The DNA here is from genome assembly GCA_005059845.1 of Cryomyces minteri. NCBI lineage: Eukaryota > Fungi > Ascomycota > Dothideomycetes > Cryomyces > Cryomyces minteri. The sequence continues at coordinate 7,240 of NAJN01001286.1, forward strand.
CTCTGAGATCCTGGCCGACCACGGCAAAATCGACAACCTCGTCACGTCCGCAGGCTTCACTGAGAACTTCAACGCCATCGACTACCCGCACGACCGGATGCAGAAGCTGTGGGGTGTGAACGTCGATGGCACGTACCTCTTCGCCATCGGCGTCGCCAAGCACTTGATGGAGCGCAAATCCCCCGGCAGCATCATCTTCATCGGTAGTATGTCCGGCGCCATCGTCAACGTGCCGCAGCCGCAAGCACCGTACAACGCAGCAAAAGCAGCGGTCAGACACTTGGCGAGTTCGTTGGCGGTGGAGTGGGCGCACGCTGGAATCCGCGTGAACTGCATTAGCCCGGGCTACATGCTCACCTCTCTGTAAGTCAACACATTCGGACACCCTCGAAAATGGGTCTAACAGGCTGTCACAGAACGAAGAAAATCCTCGACGATAATCCAGAGCTGCAACGCAAATGGACGTCGCTGATCCCACAGGGCAAGATGGGGCCGTCCAGAAGACCTAATGGGCGCCGTCACGTTCTTGGCCAGTGATGCTAGCGGCTACGTGACGGGCGCTGATCTGAGAGTGGATGGTGGATACACCGTGACATGAGTGAGTGGTACGACAGCGGGGGACCGTAGACTGTGACCACGAAGAACAGCGAAGAGAGGAGACCGGCTGAGACGAGAGGACGCGAGAGGTGAATCGTTGAATACGTGGAGATCGGCTCGACGTTTGCAAAAGATCAAGGTTGGGTAGTCCGTCGCTTGCTTGCGCGACCCTTCGTGATGTTGGCTCACTACTCCCAACGAGGCGGAGCGGTTCCTCGCACGCTGTTGAATCAGGTAGCAATGCGCCGAGTACTACGCCTCTTCTGTGTCTGCAATAATCCTTTACTCAGTGCTCTGTTAGTGAAGAGCAAAGCACCTGCGCAACCATGAACGGCTGCTACGGGCTGAACACGGTATGGTATGGTATGGTATTCTATTAGGCTACGAAGTCTTTCTGCAAGACTTAAGAGCCGTCCATCCTATGTACACCGAGTACGACCGCCTTTGCCTGTTTTCACTCAGGGCTGAACACGGGCAAATCCCTGCAGGCAGTGTGCGTAACCTAGCTCCAGGACTCAGGAACACCACCTCCCACGCGCAGGATACGGAACCCTACAGTGGAGCGAAACCGCCTTCGCCTTCCCCACTACCGATCGTCTCCCCCGACAGCACAACCCACCCCACGCCCTCCTCCGACTCCACGCTCCTCCGACAATCCCACCGCACCACCGCGCTCCCGAGAGCTCGATGGCGCCGCTGACGCTCTACATCCTGACCTACAACTGCGCCCGCGCCCCGATCCACCCGGCCTCCTTCGCCAGCGTCCTCTTCGCCGGCCTCGCCAGCGCCGACTCCGCCAGCCGCGCGCCCCACGTCCTCGTCCTCAGCCTGCAGGAGATCGCGCCCGTCGCGCCCGCCTTCCTCGGCGGCGCCTTGCTGACGCCGTGGTTCGACGCCTTCGCCGCTGCGGTCGCGACCGCTGCGTCGAGGCTCGGCGCCGGCTACGTGGATGTCGCGACGCGCAATGTCGGCATGACGGCCCTCATGGTCTTTGTGCGCGCGGATGTCGTGGGGAGGGTTAGGGGCGTGGGTGAGGGGGGCGTGGGGACGGGGCTGTGGGCGATGGGGAATAAAGGCGCGGTGGGGGTCAGGCTGAGGATTGGTGTTGATGAAGGAGGGCCCGGGGAGGGGGAGGAGGAGGAGGAGGAGGGCGAGGGCGAGGTGGCGTTCGTGGCTGCGCATCTGGCGCCTATGGAAGATCAGGTGGAGCGGCGGAATGCGGACTGGAGGAACATTGTTCGGAATCTTGTCTTCACACCCTCTACGCGACAACCAGCTCAGTTGTCGGCGCGACGACTCACAAGCGCTGCACCGTCCTCCTCCGAAGAAGAGAACGAGCAGGAGCCGCTCCTCCGCCCCACAACCCCCGCAGACCCTACCCTTCCCTCCGCCGAGCCGTCATCGCCTACACGCCCCCAACCTATCTCTTCCTCGCCGGCGATCTCAACTACCGCACTGCCTCCACGAAACCCGCCCCGAGCGCCTCGCGCACCTTCCCGCAGCCGACAAAGGACCCCTCGGATCCGCTGCACTACTCGCAGCTGCTGGCGTCGGACCAGCTGACGCGGGAGCGGAAGGCGGGGCGCACGCTGCACGGGCTGGTGGAGGCGCCCGTCCGGTTTCCGCCGACGTACAAATACCAGCACGGGGAGGATGGTGGCGTGGAGACGGCGGTGGGCAATGCCGACGCGGACGGAGATGCGGAGGCGCGGGGCAGGTGGAACTGGGCGCCGCACCGCTGGCCCTCCTGGTGCGACCGCATTCTCTATCTCGACTCCTCCACCGCGTCTGTGCAACCGCACAGCTACACAGCCCTGCCGCTACAGCGCACGAGCGACCACCGGCCCGTGGTGCTGGCCGTCACGATACCGTCCAAGCCGCTGTCGTCCAAGATGGAGGCGCCGTTCCCGCTCAACCCGCGCTGGAAGGCCGATCGTGCGGCGGCGAGGCAGAGAGAGCTTGTTGTTGGCGTGCTGGCGTGGCTGAGTCTGACGTGGGAGGGACGGGCGGCGGTGCTAGCGGCGCTTGTGGGGCTGGTGGGGAGCTGGGCTGTGCTCAGGTCGCTGATTGCGTTCTGATGGGGCGTTTGCGTGGCTGTGTGGTTGTGTGGTTGTGACTGGCTGGGACCCTGTGCCAGCGAAGGGAAGTTCTAGATATACCCGTGTTTGCACCTAGAAAATCCACTTCCTGCTCTGTCAGGAAGGAATTTGCAAGAGCTCTTCTCGCCTCCAGGCTTTGTCACTTCTCGCGACTGCTGTGGCGCAATCTCGCGACGTTCCCGCTCTTTGGCCTCGAACTGCCTTTACTCGTTCGCCTGCTGGCGCTCCTTGGTTTTGTTTCGTCGCCGTCATACGAGACCCTATGTCTTGGCACCGTGTCATTCCAAATGAGCCATCTGCAAGACGTGCGATACACGGTGGGTCTGGGCATCGAGACTCGGGTTCATTCCTGTAGGCTCGGGCCTACTTGTCTTGTGGAAGGACGGCTTGATGGTGGTAGAATTACAGCTCTGATATTGCGTTGGGGTTGGAAACCGGGTTGTGCAGTGAATCCAGGAGACGGTGGCAGGAACAGTGGCTGAGTCGGCTCGCCACCAAAGGAAGCACACACCAGAACCACACACTGGCTGCCAGCTGACCGTGCCCAGCTGCCATTGGAGTTATCCATCACTGAGCAGGCTGGGCCACGCTATCATCCAGGTTACCGTCCACGAGTCTCCTTCTCCTTTTAGCGTCTCTCAGTCCGTATCTCCACGGTGGGAAGTACGGCAAAGCACGCATTCCAAATTCAGCACGTAGGACAGCCATGATCAGCAGGACGCGCATCGTATACGCGGCATCGTTACCAGCGTTGTGCAGATTCTCGGGAGAGAGCTCGAACTCGGTCGCGAGCTCCTCCAGGCTCGCGGGCAGGCCCTCATCCACGGCCATGACACTGGTGTCGATGTGGCCGACGACGGGCGCTGCGGCGTAGACGTCGCAGTTGAGGAGCACGTTGAGGTTGTAGAGGTCGTTGTAGGTGCCGTGTCCGATGAGGACGATGTTACGTGCGGGCCTCTCGGGTTCTAGGAGCGGTCTCCGGAAACCGAGGAGTTGGGCAACCCCGTCCCAGACACTGGCGGAGAAGCCGGCGGAAGGTGGTTCTAGTGGGATGCGGAAGACGCTTGTGAGAAAGTCGGGGGTGGTTTCGATATCGATTAACTCGCTGATGCCGAACATGAACTTCCTGGGCCGCTTCTTGCGGCTCCACTTGGTGATGTAGAAGTGTCGCGAGCGGATCTTTTCCAGCCAGTTGCAGGCCTTGGTACCCGGCGGAAGCGATACAAGATCTCGAGTGTCGAGTACCGAAACTCCAACTTCTGTGACAGAGTGGTGGGATTTGACTCTTTTACCGCTCACCATATTACCCTCGACGTCGATTGCAACGAGTACTGCGTCCGAAAGAAATGGGTACGGAGCAGGTCGAGAGGGGTTATGTGCAGTGAAATCGCTTATACCAGGGATCTTTCGAGGCGCCTGCAGACCAAGATAGCGATTGAGGTGCAGCATGTCTGTTGTCGTCTTGTCGAGCTGCTCGTACAGTCTGTCTTTGAGCATACTTAATCTCGCATCCTGATCCCTTTTGCGCCGTTGCTCTTTAGAGAGCACCAAAACAGGCTCTTCATGGCTGGACTGAATCGCAATCGAGCTTGTGCTCCTTGCAGAACGGCTGTTCACTTGGAGTGCAGAGAAGTGCAGCTTAAGCCGCTGTTCAGAAATCCTTGAAGAACCGTCACATTAATAGATCGAAGAGAGGGATGAAAAGGTTGAGAGGGCATCCTGCTTACTTGCACAAGTAATTCTTCGGACACTGCCTCACGCATTGCGCTAGCCAGCCCATTATAAGAAAGTCTATGGACCGAGTCTATTGGGTTTGTGAAGGTGGCAATCGTAACGAGCGAAAAGAGCTGCAATGTAATGAGCAAGAGAACGCAACCGTGTGCCAGCCTGTATACCTTTACACGAAAACCGACAAAGGGAGCGTAGTTACTGAACACACGCAGAAGAGAAGCACGCGAGATCATTGTGACACTGTTGTACACTTCTTTGTAGCAGAAATACACCTTGGTACGCCTGAATTCTGCCAAGGATTGCCGCCTCTTTACCGTAATGCATGAGACCTCTTCCTATTCCACATGTCTTTATCATCCAGTATCTCCTCGACTGTCAGTACTGCCCATTTTAGCGCATGATTTAGCGAGGGCTAGAGCCCTATCACCAGATAGCTAACTGCCGCTCAATTTATGTAGTAATACCTCTGAATTTAATCGCCGCCGTTAACATGCTTCTGCCAGCAGCTACCTTCTTTACAAACAGCTACGTTACAGATAAGGCAACCATATGTAGACCTCGGTATCCGAACTGCCCTTCCTACGTTACTAGATACAGCCTCTAGAGGCTTCCTTACCTTAGGACTACGTGCTTTGCAAACAACACACGTCTGCCTTGTTCGCTGTCCTTTCTGATGCTCCGAACTAGGCTCTTTAGCAGTCTTCCTCGAACGTAATAGCTGCTTTGCTAGCTGCTCCCTAAAGTGCCTATGAATCCTGAAGTGCCCGAGCTTCTTAGCTATCTTATAGCAGTTAACG
>NAJN01001288.1:0-12446 GCA_005059845.1 Cryomyces minteri
GTGCATCCGAGGCGGTAGTGTAGAGCATGGCGACGATGGCCGCCATCAGACTGATGCCTCCAAGCAAGCTCATAGCCGCATACCTTACACTCTCCCAGTGAGTGATCATGGTTCCTGGAATGTCAGCTCCATGCCTGTAACAGCCGGAGTGTGGGGGGTTGTGTCTACCTGGCTGAAACACCCAGGCTCTCATGCTCATTTCAGCGAGCGTGATACCTCTCCCAGCTTCCTTCATAAAAGCCCTCCTGCTCAGCACTTGGCCGAGGAATGCCACAAACACAGTGACAAAGCTCAATTCAATAGTCTTCGCGAAGAGGGCGGTCAGGAGAGAGGCGGTGGAAGCAGTGAGACGTCCATTAGTACGGATAGTCCTTCCATACCGGGGTTCATGAAGGGCGAGTACGAGGTAGATGCCGGAGAAGACTGTGGAGTAAATGGAGAGGACGAGAGTGATTATGGACAGCCAATATGTGCGGCCTTGATAGAAGTGCTTATGTGTAGGGCAAGCGACTTGCGGAGAGAATTCTACGGTGAAAAATTAGCTCCCGTTGTTTCCTGAGGGTTTGCTGGCACGCTCTACCTTGGTACGCAGACCTGATGGACGTCGTGGCTCTCTTGTTGTTCAAGTTGTCGGTGCTGGAATTTGCGAGGTAGGGTTCCTGGAAGGCAGAGTTCAAAGACGAGATGGATCGTTCTGTACGGTGGCTTCTTCCGCTACCCTGGATGTCGGATACTCCTTTTGCGCCCTTGTATTCGGTGTCGTTGCTTGGACTGAAAGACAGCAGTGGAGAGGCAAATCGATCTGCGGAGCCCGATGCCTTTGTTTCAGGATCCCTGGCCCCTACGGGCACCCTGGGAATCGATTGAACGGAGATCCGCCGCGTACCAGCTGGCGCGGCACCTGTGGCTATCCCAAGCCCTCGACTGGCCGACGAAACATCGAACGTATCTGCAATGTCTTCCTCCTTTTGCTGTTGATGGTGCGCATTCTTGCTTTGGTCCTCCTCGCCGGGACTCGATTCGAGTCTTGCATACCCTGGCCGTTGACGCGCTGGGGACGACGGTGATGGTGTCGCGAGGAAGGTGGAAGCTGTGGAAAAGTCGGAGAGATCTGAGGACTCGCTGGCGAGGAGCCGGCGGCGATCGTGCAGATTGTCCGACATGTCGATACGTTTGGGCCTTACGAGAGAATCACAGCCACGAAACGATGGACAGGAGCAGTTCACGTTTCATGCGCTCGCCAAAATAGGTGCTTGCAGGAAGGCTGAAACGTGAATGGTAGCACGTATGCGCATGGGGGCCAAGTCAAGCACTGGGGGCAAGAGACGGATCAGATTGCGAGAAACTGACAATGACAATAACTGGATGATCTACAATTGCGAGAGTAGAGGATATACCAAACCTTGTATGATATGGACTCCGGGAGGGCGGCGGGAGCCTCGAGAGTCAGCTTTCAGCTCTCAGCTCCAGGCTATCCAGAAAGGTGAAGAGAGAGCTCGCGAACTCCGGTGGCTTGCCTAAGGCCGAGCACGCCGACCACTTAGGAGACCGTGGGGATATCGTGGCTTCAGCTATTGACACGCCTTGCAGGGAATCGATAGTGTTGCGCGAGGCTGTGGTGAGAGTGCAGAGCCTCGTCGAGGCCCGAAGTAGTTGGTGGGTGTTCGCATCCTCTTTACATGCCCGCGGTGCATGCTCATACAACGGGGTGCTGCGCTCGTGAGGCATGGTGACACTCCCTCGACTGTTGCTGCACCTCGCCGTCGGAACGGCATGATGCTGCCGCGAGTGCAACTTGGGTGGTCTTACGGCCAAGTCATGACAGGACCGAGTGAACTGCTCGTGCAATGTGTGGAACGGGTCTCGGGAGCGGCCTCGACGCCAGTTGGTGGGGGCTTGGGAGAGACGGCAGGCGACGATCCCCCTCGGCACGCGCAGGCAAGCGCAGTGGATGTCTGGAGATGCAACTGTCCGCTCGACGTGTCTTCACAGAACCACGGCTCGAGCAAGCCGCCGTCGAGGCAGTCTGTCGCCATCGAGCGGTCACTCGCGTTCCAGCCGGTCACAGTTAGGAAAACACAGCACGGGAGTTGGGTGCCAGTCTCGTTCACTCGGTCAACTTGATCAGTCGATTCTACCAGAGTTGCTGGTCTCTGACTGACTCCGGCAAAGACAGAACCAAGTGCCTGCACCATCCCATCTACGACTTGTAATACATCGGCAGCCTCGCAGCTCCTGTCGCGCTCATACTGGCACTCGATCCTGTGCTGCTAGTAGTACTCGGGAGCGCCACAAAGGGTTCAGTATGAGTAGCATTCGCCAGCCCCGTGCTCGTCAAGTTGGATGTGACTGGCAAGGAGCCGGTGGCGATGTCTAAGTGATTGATGGTTCGCATGAACATTGCGAGCGATGCAAGTGGTTGGTAGAAAGGGACCTCATGGCCGGCCTCGTAGATGCGCAGGAAACTAAAGTTACCGTACTGACGGACCTCGCCATACTCGGTACCGTCGACGGTGAAGGGCTGGTAGCCGGCAGCGGCGAACTGGGCTTTGTGCGTGTAGTTTATAGCCAGACTGACGGCCCTGGAAACGTTGTGAGAATTCTGGAATACCGCAATCAAAAACCGACGCAGTACGTACTCTCCACCGAACCAGTTGCATATGTAGTCAGCATCGCCATAATACAACGCTACACGAACCCCTTCATTCAGAAGTATCTCAACGTCCTTGATGAAGTTCGGGTAGCCGAAGTCGCCAGTTGATTGGAAAGCTAGATATGCTATCAGCCCTCATTCGTGCCCTACAGTACGGAGAAGAGTTGACAATACCGTAGTATACATCCGTATTCGAATTCGTGTAGTTCAAGTCAACTCCAAGTGCGTTCTGTACAAGACCCTGATTAAGATACTTTATGTAGTAAGTTGGAGGAGTCGGGTCCTCGTATGGATGGCGAATGTCCTGTCCAGCATTAGTTGGACTTCTCGCGTCAAGAAGGGCTTCTTGCACTCACATAAACACCGCGTCCGCTATAAGAGTAGTACGGTGCTTCGACGTTATCCCTGCACATATCTTGGGCTTCGGAGCAGAGCGTTAGTGTTGCGAGGTTGTCCTGACCTGTCTCTAGTGCTTGACGACAATATGTAATCTGTGAACAAGCGTCAACGTCTAGATTTGGAGATCCGCTTAGAACCCCTGTTGCTGGATCTGACATACATAGTCGAGGCAGCCATTGATCATGTTGCACGCAAATTTCATGTAGCTGTATACGGTATCGTTCACAGCTTTAATGCCGTAGGTATTGTTCACCGCAAATTCAGGATAGTACGGCGCCTGCGTGTATTCGTCGATTATGCCGTTGCCAATCTGCGTCACTGTGTTAGAGACAGCTATCATGCGGCGGACTGTAACTCACGCCTAGAGAGTTGAAGTTCAGCTCATAACCAGACATTGATCCATTCGCTATCTTCAGGTTCTGATTATAGAAGTAGTTGTAGAACGATGGCCTACGCACCCACCAATCAGCAATCCGTGTGATGAAAAGCGCAGGGACTCGCTTACCCGTAATGACCACCATACGACTCCGTCCACAGATTAAACTGTTTCTTTTGCCCCACCTTTGCATCGAGCTGAGGAAGCGCGCTGATGAACGCTTGCAGAACGTGGTATGCGGCTACAGCAGCGAGATCGGTGGTGTCCAAAACAGTAGCGTCAACGACCGGATACCTTCCGGTGACATTGGCTTGAGTGGCATTCATGAACGAACCAGTGATTTTGTTGAAGGAGCCCAGCGCCTCCGATCCGTACGAGAAACCAGTTCCGACTGGTTGAGAAAGAAATAGCAGATTGGATGCATTGCTCCAGCTGTACGGGTTGACTTCAGTAGTAAGATTCTGCGTGACGTTGCATGGTCCGAGTTCTACGAGTACGATTAGTTGTGTCATGAAGCAGTGACTGTTCTGGAGCTCTATACCCTGGAAAAGACCAATAAGGGAGTCACTGCCTGGACCACCGTTCAACCAAAGAGTGATCGGATCATTCGCTGGATCGCTTCTTGACTCAAAGAACCAGAAGAAGGTATGTGCGTTTGGTGCAAGATCAATGTAGCTACGCGGTATTTGTCAGTTCTGTCGCTTTGCTGCCTGCACTTTTGGTGAGGTCTACGAACCCCGAATACGAATTGACCCCAGGGGTTGTCTCACAAACACCGGCCTTGCCAGGCTGTTTGTAGCGGAGAGTGACGCCCGATGGCGACGTTATGGCCGTCACATCTGTCGCGTTTGCTGGAATATATGCACGTCTCATAATCTTGTCCATACTCGCTCCAAGAAACGCATTGGCACCTAAGGCCGAGAGCAGCGCTGCGACTGCTGCACTTCGTATGATCTGGCTGAGCATTTCAAAATGGAATGGATGTATATTGGTACGCGAAAGCAAACGGAAGACTGGATGGAGGCAATGTTGAATATAAAGGAGAGACAGTCGGGAGATCGACGAGAACTCGTCACTGCTCATGCGGGCGGCGGCGACATTGTTCTGGCATGATACAACGCTCCAAGCACGGCAGCTGCATATTCTGAAGAAGCAATTGAGCTGGACGAGGTAAAAGCCAATGTTATCGAGCATGTAGGCGCTGGAGACTGAAGCTAGGGAACCTATCAACGACGCGATGCAACGTTACGCATCCTGATTTGTCTCCATAGGGCAGGTGAGTTCCATACCCAGGCCGACGGTACACGTTCTCTGCCAGAGACCATCTCTGTAACCCTGCACTCGTGTAGGTATTGCAGGGAAGGGTGTACAGCGCTAATCACGTCCGAACTTGTAGATTTGTAGAGGCTCACGAGGCGGTGCGGGTGGCAGCTTGCAGCCGCGCGAGCCGTTGAAAAGGTCTGGAAACCTTGCCATGAGACTCATAGCGTCCGTTGGAGCGTTCAGTGTTCTTTTCTTTTGTGTTCTTTTGTCTTCAACCCCCTTTTGAGTACTGTGCCTGGAAGCCTACAACTGCCTGACCACGGAAAACGCGAAACAGAAAAGGTGAGAGAGGTGAGAGAGAAGTGCCATCTTTTCAGAAGGGAACCATGTCTATGTCCGTGGTTGGAGGGTGGTAAGATACGGCTATGGCATCCGCATGCGTCTGAGGTCCTGCTGTCGTGTGCTATTCTGCGGGGACGGGCAAAGTGGTTGATGTGGGATGACGTCGGTTGCGTGTGCGATGCAGGTGAATTTACGAAGCCGTTTACGATGTCTGACCACCTTCCTTAACGAGACCGGTACGAGTGAAGGCGTTGCCGAGCAGGTGCTCTATCGCTATGCCGATATCGACACTCGATGAAGCGGAGAGCACTTTCACATGGGCTATAACACGTTTGTAATCTAGGCAGCGGCTCAAATTCACAGCCGGTGTACCTTACTTTTACAAGATTGCGCAGAAGGCTCTCATTCTACAAACGCTGCTACAGCAGCGTGGGTAATGATTCTTCGTATAGTTCAACCAATCGCTATCCTATTCGACTTACGCGCAAGTAAAAAGACAAAAACCATCCAGTTTGCCCAACACGCCATCTGAGCGATCTACGTTGTATGGTCCGCCTCCCTACCACCACAACCGCGTCAGTCTGCTTTGGGACATGGTAGTCGAAGCGCTTCTACAGAGCCTTGGAGGTGGCATCGATGACTGTTGTCAGGAAGACTGTGGAGGGCGGCAGCGTTGTTGTAGGCGGCAAGTGTGTCGTAATCAAGGTGATGCTGGTGACAGTGGGTCGGGGGGCTGTCGTCGTCTGAGTCGTTGTGCTTGTGGCACCCTTGTTGAGCTCGGCGAGAAGAGAAGCCACCATCGGGGCGGCTGGGGTGGATGAGGCGATCGGAGAAGATGTAGACAATGTGGATGACATGGTACTGCTGGAAAGGACTACGGTACCAGCCATCGTGGTCTGGGTTGAGAGGCTTACGGAGGGTTGGGCTGGGGTGACCTGGTCCTTAAGCATGGTCGTCGTCTCCGTCATTGCGATCGTAATGAAGGGCGCCGAGCCTACTACGATGTTCGGCGAGACGTTGATGGCGGGAGGTTATGCTGCTGCGAAGTATTCGTGTGTGGGTGGAGCCCGCAGACCCATCGGCGCGGACTTGTACAAGCCAATCACCGTGTAGACGAACAACACGAGGTAGGCGAAGACAAAGAGCACCGCGAAAAAGATGAGGATCCAGAGTGGGACAAACATGCCGCGACTCTTCACCCTGCACTCTGAATAGCTAGGAAGGAAGGCGACCGGCGCCGGCGATCGAGGCGGTGGTGGTGGGGGGAACGAGGCTCGGGAACGGTAGGTGGGTGAGGGAGATTTTGGTGACACCTCTCGCAGATCTTTGTTGGTTTGCTTCTCAAACTCCTGCTTAAAGTCCATCGCTGGCATCTCAAGGTCTGGCACGAAGCTGGAGGGACATGGAGGGAAGGGAGACTTCGAAGAAGGCTCTCGCAAGTCTCCAGTAGTCTGCTTTTCGAGATCGTGCGGAAAATCCATTTTGTGAGGAAGGGACTTTTCCTGTTAAGTGGGGGCAGGTTATCGCAAAGTTGGTGAAGTCTTTTGGAATTTGGAGGAAAATGGAAAATGTGCAGATATTAGTGTGGGTTGGTCTGAGAACCGGAAAGAAGCAGCGAGTACAGAGTTATCTGGAGCTGTGTTCTGGCGAGCGTGATGATTAGAGGATGATAATGAATCCCATTGTTCTGGAGGTGTTGTCGACAATAGCGCTGTAAGGAACAAAGAAAGACGCAACAATGAAAGGGTCCAGCCCACACAACGAAAGTTAAGTAACTGAAAGAGAGCTGAGCTATGAAAGAAGTTGAGGGAGACTTTGAAGAATTGTGTCACTTTTAGCACACGGGTCCGTGTTCTACTCTCACTCCACGGCGCTTATCATCACTCTGCGGCGTGACGCGCCGTACAATCATGGTCGCAGGACAAATGCGATTCTTGGAAGCTATGTAGTTCCAGTGGTGGGCGAGACATAGCGTACCTTGAAACACGAAGAAGCATCGGGTTGTTTGCGGCGCTTCATATGAACAAGACTGACTGGTCGACAAGCGCCCATCGCGTTCCACGCCATTTGGAGGAGTTCTCTGCTTGTTTTTGAGAGAAGAGGGCCATCTGCTTGCTCCTCGACAACTCTTCAGCTGAACAGGGCTCTTGAGCAATTCCGTGGCAGCATTGTGGATGAATGGAGTGGTTCAAGAGAAATCGAGGTTCATGTCTGGCCATTAGCGCTAAGTCCGACATCGCCACTAAGGTTATATCTCGGTTTGGGTTCTCCGGTCCCTGCCAAGACAGTTCGAAGAGTCATCGGCTTCCATTTCTTTGCATCCTACAGATATCTCTCGCCATCCACTCACATCCAACCAATTGATACTACCAAAGAACAGCCTCGTTCATCTGTAGAGCACTAGTACACAACCCCAAGCAAGCAAGCAGGCAACCAATCGCGCCGCCGCCATGGAGGGCATCAAGAAAACATTTGCCCAGTGCAAGTCAGAGCAACGAGTATGAGTCTCTTTTAGCTACTGCACCCCTCTTCGTTGTCCAAGGCTGACAGAGTCTAGCCTGCATTGGTCACCTACGTGACTGCTGGTTTCCCAACGGCAGATGAGACACCAGACATCATGCTAGGGATGGAGGCTGGTGGTGCCGGTAAGCTGGGAGCGCTCGATCACTGTTTAAAGCACATCAGCTAAGGACCTGATGCAAAGACATCATCGAACTGGGCATGCCATTCACCGACCCGATCGCAGACGGACCAACTATACAGAAAGCAAACACAGTGCGTCTTCCTATCCTACGAAACGAGGCGCGCCCCGTCCATCCCATGATCAAACACTGACGGTCTACGTGTTCAGCAAGCGCTCAAGAACGGTGTCACGGTCACATCATGCCTGCAAATGGTCAGGGATGCGAGAAAAGGAGGACTGCGAGCTCCCGTTCTGCTCATGGGATACTACAACCCGCTGTTAAGTTACGGAGAGGAGCGCATGCTTACGGACTCTCGCGAAGCTGGCGTGAACGGTTTCATCGTCGTGGATCTGCCACCAGAGGAAGCTGTCAGGTTCCGCAATTTCTGTACCAAGGGAGGGTAAGTCGAGTTTTCGGCGCAGATCCGAATAAAACTTCGTCCTTGTGGTTGCTGACGGAGCTTTTGAACATTTCAGGCTTTCGTACGTCCCGCTCATTGCACCCGCCACATCGGAGACACGAATGAAGCTTCTATGTAAGATTGCAGACTCATTTATATACGTCGTATCGCGCATGGGCGTTACGGGAGCAACCGGAACCTTAAACGCCGCACTACCAGATCTGTTGGACCGAGTACACGCATATTCTGGTAACGTACCCGCGGCTGTAGGTTTCGGTGTCAGTACGAGGGACCATTTCCAAAGCGTAGGACAGATATCGGAGGGTGTGGTCATCGGTAGTCAGATCATCACAACGCTCGCAGGGGCTCCAGCGGGCGAGGGTGCAAAGGCTGTTGAAGAGTATTGCAGCAAGATTACTGGGCGTAAGAACAATCAGAGTGGACTGACAAGAGAAGTTGGAATCGTGGAGACTATGGCTTCGGCTAAGGAACCCAACGGCGTCCACGTCGACAAGGTCATCAAAGATAAGGATACCGAGGATGGGCCCGGTCTGGCCGACCAGCTGGAGGCGCTCAATATGGACGGACCCATAGACCAGGCGGCAATTCCAGCGCGGTTTGGAGAGTTTGGTGGCCAGTACGTTCCGGAATCCCTCATGGACTGCTTATCCGAGCTGGAGAAAGGCTTCAATGCAGCAAATGCAGATCCTGGGTTCTGGGAGGAGTACAATTCATACTATCCTTACATGGGTCGACCCGGTCAGCTGCATCTTGCCGAACGCTTGACAGAGTTCGCAGGAGGAGCCAACATCTGGTTGAAGAGAGAAGATCTCAACCACACTGGAAGTCATAAGATCAACAATGCACTTGGTCAAATCCTCCTCGCAAGAAGGCTAGGCAAGACAGAAATCATCGCAGAGACAGGAGCAGGCCAGCATGGTGTGGCCACAGCTACAGTCTGTGCCAAGTTCGGCATGAAGTGTACCGTGTACATGGGCGCGGAGGATGTCAGGCGGCAAGCGCTCAACGTCTTCCGGATGAAATTGCTGGGTGCTCAGGTCGTCGCCGTCGAGGCAGGCTCACAAACGCTACGTGATGCGGTCAACGAAGCATTACGCGCTTGGGTGGTCAACCTGTCGACAACACATTACATCATCGGCTCAGCTATTGGACCCCACCCCTTCCCTACTATCGTTCGCACTTTCCAGTCGATCATCGGCAATGAGACGAAGTCGCAGATGCAAGCCAAGCGAGGCAAGCTTCCAGACGCAGTCGTCGCGTGTGTTGGTGGCGGCAGCAACGCTGTTGGCATGTTCTATCCGTTCTCCAAAGACCCAAGCGTCAAGTTGCTAGGTGTGGAAGCCGGAGGTGACGGGCTTGATACCGACCGACACAGCGCTACTCTGAGCGGCGGTACAAAGGGCGTTCTTCACGGTGTACGGACATACGTCTTACAGAACAAGCACGGTCAGATTTCCGACACCCACTCTGTTTCCGCGGGTCTCGATTACCCAGGTGTCGGACCCGAACTCTCGTCGTGGAAGGATAACGAGAGGGCCAAGTTCATCGCCGCTACAGACGCAGAAGCATTCATTGGCTTTCGCCTGATGTCGCAGTACGAGGGCATCATCCCAGCACTAGAGACGAGTCATGCTATCTTCGGCGCTGTCGAGTTGGCCAAGACGATGGAGAAGGGTCAGGACATCGTGATATGTGTCAGTGGCAGAGGCGACAAAGATGTCCAGAGCGTAGCGGAGGAGCTGCCGAAGTTGGGCCCGAAGATCGGCTGGGACTTGAGGTTTTGAGAACACCATGCACGTCGTGCGTTTGGTCGACGGCGTGAGCATAGAGGCCTACGTCCACAACTCTGTATAGCGTGTTTCGAGCAAGACGGCGCCCTGGGAGCTCGGGCGTGTTTTGTGCGGCATCCTTCAAAACTTGATAAAGTACCGCACTTTGGATGCCCAGCGTTTTTGCGTGACAGCCCCTTGAAACCTTTGAAGCTTCAAGTACCTACCTACCTACCTTGGGTGTGCGTCGTGTGTCTGAAACAAGTAGGCGTAGTCGTTTCACAGCAGCCGATCCCGATGCGTGCAGGGGGCGTTTGATCGACGTTACGGCTGGGACCACACTCCCGGACGACGCGATCTGCGAAGATTCACGTCTCATCAAATAGGACTGCCTTTACTCGATTGCTCGTGCTACGAGTATCTCACTATTGGGGATTCCCAGTACCGTTCCAGGTTGCAAAGCTTTATATGACTGCATCGTTGTTGAGACATCGCATGCTTTGCTACTTCCCACTCGAACATACTCGTCTGTTGTTGAACGCCAACAACCGATAACGCCCCTAAGCACCCTACAAGGGTGTTCCCTGCGGACACCTTCGCCTGCATCTTATTATAAACAGCTGCCAACGGACACCCATGATTGACATCCCCAGAGTTCAGTCCGTATACGCATTCACCAAGGGTCAACCGCCAGCTCCAGTCAATATCGTCAGAGGGTCTGAGCTCCATCGGAGGGCCCTGCAAAGGCGGAGAGGAAGGTCCAAGAGTTCGCTGAAACCGAACTTGAGGACGCATATGGAGAACAAAGAAGAGAGCAGGCACAGCTCTGATCCTGAGGGGGTACGTGCTTCTGTTACTACTGCATGTAGTGCTTTCGATGCTTTTGCACCGACTGCACTCCTCGAGGCTCAATTGGAAGCAGCAGCAGCGGTATGGGTGGATCTCCAAGTCCTGCTGTGGAATATCCGATCGCCTTCTCCGCTCAACCCACTAGTCAAGACGGTCACTAACCCTCACGGCTGAGCAGGATACTTTCGAAGACGCGGAAGACAACACGCCCCGCCGCCCTTCATCAGCAAGCTCTACCCGATCCGTCAATGGTCGCAGGCCGTCGTCGTCTCCAAAAAGATCGAAGTCTCCCGATCCCCCGCCTGTGCCTACGATACCGAGTAAACATGACCCAGAAAGTCCCAGGAAAGGACTCAGAGACGAGATGATCCCTACCGTCCCTGGAACACATGGACTCGAAGACGCGAAAGATAACAAACTGGACCATGATGAGGGTCAGGAGCATGAAGCGGTGGAGATAGCAACTGCCAAAGCACTGTCTATCACTCCAAGTGGCATCCATGCGAAAGGAACGGACGAGACACATTCAGAAGAAGGTAGGTCCTACTCTCGATCAAACTGCTGGCGTTAAGAAGGAGCCAGCGATACAGAAGTGTCCAGAAAAGAAGAAGTCGGGAACCCGCTCGTGGTTCCCTCGCGGTCCCTCGCAGCTTCTACGGCGGATCATGGTCAGGGCTTGGCTTCTGCTTTCGTTGGCCCGTCAATTGCAGGCCGCGTCTATGTGCTGACATGTGAGTTAGGGACCGAAAAGACTTCGACACATTCTCGATCATCAACGCTTGGCTCAATGTCTGCATTGCCACCGAAAGTACCTCCAAGAAACCTCTCAGCCTCTACAAACCAAGGATTCTCTGGATTGCTACCTACGGTCGACTTCCCACCTCCACCGCAAGCACTGTCCGATAAGCCAGCTAAAGCCAACGCTTCCCCCGCACCACCGAGGAAACTCACCGGCCCATTCTCTTGGCTATCACGAAACACTAGCGCAGCAGATAAGAAAGTCACCTCACCTCCACTGCCCCCTACATCGCAGACTATGAATCGGAGGAATACCGCCTCCTCCTTAGGAACGATTGGCAATAACCCAGAGCTCATGCTAAGTAAAATTGAGGACGGGAGTGAGCCGGACGGCCCAGGACAAAGATGGTCGAGCCGCAGCACCTTGCGAGACCGATTCAAATATTTACGCATGAGGGAAGAAGCAGGCATACAGTCGCTGGATGAAGAGAGTGTACAGAACGGTGGGGCACTTGCTGGACTCATTGGCCGCACAGCAAGTGTTAGTATCGGCATCGGAAGTCCGACAAGCCTCGCAAATGAGGCAGAAGGAGGACTCGCTGTTCCGCCGATGGACAAGGCTCGATCCAACTCAACTCCAGGTCCCATCAAATCTCCCATGTTCAAACCGGATCTTCCACCTGGAACAGCTTCAGGTATGGCTGCAGGGCCTGCTACTGAAGGCGTCACTTCTGTCGACTGGGATCTCTGGCAGTCAGTCGTGTACGAGGGACCAGCGGCAGTTGCACGCACAAGCGCAGACGAGCTTGGCCGGTCTATTGCGAGTGGCATACCACAGGCCATTCGGGGTGTGGTGTGGCAGGTACTTGCGCAGAGCAAGAACGAGGAACTCGAAGGCGTGTACAGAGAGCTTGTTGCTAGAGGCACTGACAAGGAGAGATCAGCAAGCAAC
>NAJN01001289.1:0-12445 GCA_005059845.1 Cryomyces minteri
GCCACCTCTGAGAACTCGCCGATACGGTTGGCCTGTTCGACGAGCCATGTTGGGCGTTTCCACGAGTCGCGACTGAGAAGGGAGGCGGAGTGTAGTAAAGGAGAGCAGCGTAGTCACTCCATTGGCATTCGGGTCGACTGATGCATTCTTGGAAGCAGCCCAGGGTCGCCTCTCTTTTGCACTATCTCCAGTTGAAGGTGCCCAGTGTTGTTCGAGTAACTGCAGGTGCTCCAGGTGCTCTCCGTCCGTAAACCTCAAAACACTTTACGCGAGAGAACGCGACAGTACGAAACACGCTAGTGCCGCTTCGGAAAAAGCCTTACGCCTCTTTCCACATGAAAGTTGTCCGAGGACGTCAAGACCATCAAACCATCATGGCCGACGATACACGACAAGGACCTACGGTCACCGAAGCCGACGGCTCTGTACATCCACTTCGCTATGATACCTCAAAACCGTTCACGCAAAAATCTTGGGAGGATGTTGGTCCCACTAAGCCTCCGCAAAGCGCCAACATCATGCCAGGCGGGACTGCAAATACCGCTGATGGTCGAGTGAAGAGGTCGGTCTTGTGGAGGGGCTCAAGACTGTCAGATTACAAGACTTCAAGGAGATACATACGAAACCATGCGTGAGGGATGCGTTCTTGACAGGCATTGGTGGTGGTTTCGCTATGGGTGGACTTCGAGCGGTTTTTGGAAGTAGGGATCACTCATTCATGTCGATCTAGCCTACGGCTGACCTGTCAATACAGCGCCTATAGCGAAAGCTTCGAATTGGGCCGTGGGAACCTTCTGTTTTGCGTCGTTTGGAATGTACCAGTTCTGCCAGATCCGACGACAGATGGAGAAGGAAGGCATGAGGAGAGCAGTCACAATCATGGATCGCAAGAAGATCGAGAAGGAAGAGAAGATGCAGCGAGCGAGGGAAGCCCGGAGGAAGGCCAAAGAGGAAGCGGATCGGAAAGCAGAAGAAGCGCAGAAGGAGGCAGAATTGAAGAAGAACTCGTGGAAGTTCTGGTAGCCGGGAACGAAGTATGCGTATAGCTTGTGTTACTACGTGGATCTACATTCTTGTGGCGTCACGGGTCTCAGAAGGCGCACTTCCAGCAGGTCGTGTCTTTGTTATCTATATCCATTGTTTCGAGCTCTAGAATTTGCTATGAATATCACACGACAACAGAGGAATCCCAGCAAGCTTACGGAGCCCACTGCTACCTATGCTCGTGATGTCTGACACAGATGTTCTGATGCGACTGTTCTCCGGTTCAGGCGGCCCCCCCCCCTCCCCCCCCGCGAGTGTCAAAATATATCGCGCCAATGACCAGGTGTTATGATCAGAGGAGCTGGAAGGTCGTCATCCCTTCAACACAACGGGCTATGGGGAGTTTGGATACATGTGCCGTATATTGGGTGTGGAAGTGTATTGTTCAGCAGCTCGATGAGACTACAGCTACAGTCGACATGGCAGGCGGCGCCAAGCAGCAAGGAGATCAGGGCTAGGAAAGATCATCATCAAACCCAAGCAGTATGACCCTGAAGCAAGAACGTGAGAAGCACAGGGCACGATTCAGTATCAAAGGTTTACACAGGTCTGTTGAACGGCATGTGAAGTTGTGCCGTTTTCAGTGCAGCACACACTACTGATACTGGCCATGGCCTGAGGGTCTTCTAGTCCGTGATAAGGGATACCCGTGATCGAGCGAGAGCGAGACAGCAGATCTATGCGCTCAACATTGGAGAAAGAGAGGCGGCGTTGGCCAAAATAGGATACATCGCATTGTTGACTTTAGAGCTCTCTACACGATCATTTGCATGTAGCGTAATAGAACAACGTCTTCAGCTGCACGTTCCCGTACTTTGTTATGGGTCGAGGCGTAGACGTGAACATCCGTCAAAGACTCCGAGTGGAACAAAGGGATGTATGCGTTGTGTTGCGGGACTCGAGTCACTCGACTGGCCGCTCATGAGGAAACTCTTGGCGCGGATGGGTTTCGTCAGACTCAAAACGTTCTGGGATTCCTTCCCTTCGTTACGCGCTCTCAAGACCACCACGTCCGCCCTCCTGCTCGGTGCCCTGGTTCATTGTCCGAGTCTCGCCGCGGTGAATTTAACTATTCACTCCAATTGTTCTTTACCGAGACCGCTATTTGCCAGCGACGTGTCACTCCAAAGCTCCCGTGTCTTCAACCAAGGGTTACCGCGAATAATCATCTTACCAGCCTCGAGTGGTTCCGATCTTGCAAAAGCAGCAGATCCTGTAGAACACTGTGACTTTGACTAGTCATGGCTGAACCGACACAATTGGCATGTAAGTTCGACGCCCATCGCAATTCTGTTTCATAGCTATGCGCCTAACGACTGCAATCCCGGATGCTGACCGGGCACTGTCGCTAGACCGGACCCTCAAGGGAATCGGCCTGTTCGACGCAGCCCCAGTATACGAACCCGTGCCTGGATTCGAACGGTGAGAGTCTGTTAATTGATACAATGCCTCAACACCGACGCGCGACAAAGATCTTGGACATCACGTAGCTGGTTACCGAATATATAGCTGATATCGCAAGCGCAAAGACCAGAAGGCAACCTTCGTTGCTGCACATACTCTCCAGACGGCAAGTTCTTCGCCTGGGCATCTCCCGGACAGTAAGTGATCGAGTAGCCCACCCAAATTCGACACTGACGTTGTGTGTCAGGGTCTCCGTTGTCGAAGCGTCAACCGGTTATGTTATTACCACTCTGCCCGCCGAGAACGTCTACGAGCTAGGTTTCTCTCCTCTTGGAACGTTCATTATCACGTGGCAACGACCCACGAAGGATGAGGACGGTAACGCTACGAAGAACCTCAAAGTCTGGCGGACTCTCGATGACAGTGCTGGCGAGGAGGGCGAACGTAACGTCATTGGCAAATTTGTGCAGAAGAACCAAACAGGATGGAATTTGCAGTACACTTCCGACGAGCAGTTCTGCGCACGCTGCGTTACGAACGAAGTGCAGTTCTATCAGAGTGGAGATTTGGGCACCGTATGGAACAAATTGCGCGTGGAAGGCGTGACGGACTTCGCGATCTCGCCTGGCAAGACGCATTCAGTTGCTGTCTTTGTGCCAGAGCGCAAGGTGAGGCGCTGGTTGCTTTGGATGTACAAGATTAGCGCTCACAATATTGCAACAGGGTCAACCAGCCGCGATCAAGGTCTTCAACGTCCCTCAGTTTGCGGCACCTGTGTCACAAAAGACATTCTTCAAGGGAGACAAAGTGGAACTGAAGTGGAACGCTCTCGGCACGAGCTTGATCGTGGTCACACATACGGACGTGGACAAGACCAACAAGAGCTACTACGGAGAGACGAATATGTACATCTTGAGTGCCAACGGTGGCTTTGACTCGAGGATTCAACTCGGTACGTGCCAGTGACCTATATTTCGCTGTATATGCTAACATGTTGCCTTAGACAAGGAGGGTCCCATTCATGATGTATCATGGTCACCAAACTCGAAAGAGTTCGGCGTCGTGTATGGCTACATGCCTGCGAAGACAACCATCTTCAACCAGCGCGCCGTAGCGACACACAACTTCAGCTTGAGCCCTCGCAACACAATCCTGTTCTCTCCGACCGGGCGTCTGGTGCTCGTTGCGGGCTTTGGTAATCTTGCAGGCCACATGGACATCTATGACCTTGAGAATGATTATGCCAAAGTCTGCACTATCGCAGCCAGCAACCCAAGTGTCTGCGAATGGAGTCCGGACGGGAAGCATGTTTTAACGGCCACGACGAGCCCACGGCTTCGAGTTGACAATAGGATCCGTATCTGGCATGCAGGTGGGGGTCTCATGTATAACGAAGACATGAACGAGCTTTACCATGTTACTTGGAGGCCGCAGTCAGCATCAACCCACCCACCAGAAGATCCCCTTCATCCCGTTCCAGAACCTCACGTCTCGGCTCTCGCATATCTGGGCACTGTGAAGACCCCTTCCAAGCCTGCCGGAGCTTACCGGCCGCCCGGTGCGCGAGGAACCAGCACACCGCTGCACTTCAAGCGTGAGGACGAAGGCGGCGCCGCTTACATCAACAATGGTATTTCTTCTACGAGTGGTGGTACCAACGGATTTGGCAAGCCTAGAAGACGAGAGGTTCCAGGAGCAGAAGTCGCAGAGCCTTTACCTCCCGGTGCGGCCCCTGGCGGCGGTGTGAGTCTAGCGGGAACACTGGATGGTGATGAGAACCTGTCCAAAGCTGCATTGAAGAACAAGAAGAAGCGTGAAGCCAAGAAAGCTAAGGATGCCGAAGCTAAGGCAGATGGCGAGAACGTCTCACCAGCCCGGAGTCCTGACCGCAGAGAGAGGCCGGAGAACAGTCCCCATTCACGCCGACACGAGGGCAGCAGACAGCGTGGACCACCGATTCAGACACAAAGTCCAGCTGGGCCAAAGTCGGCGGGTGGCAGGCTCCAAGCCGCTGGACCCACGCCTGCACTTGGACACGCACCATCCGCGCCAGATTTGACAGTGACGAGCCCAAGCGGGGGTAGTCTGGACGACAAGAAGACCAGAGCGCTACTGAAGAAGCTCAGAGCGATAGATGATCTGAAGATGAGGCAAGCGGGAGGCGAGAAGTTGGAGGGCACTCAGATCATGAAGATCGGCACCGAAGAGGGTGTGAGGAAGGAACTGCAGGCCCTCGGATATCAGGACTAAGGTGATCAAAGGGGCACCTATATGCATACGTGCTTCTACGAGGCGTCTGGAGACTCGGTGTTCGCTTCATCCCGAAGCCATGGATAGTGTTGGGAAAAAGCAACCATCTCGCGGGACACACCAGCGATCATTGTGGCATTCAGATCAGATGGTAGAGCCTTGCATGCATGATAGATGGGTAGAATAATAGACCACCTGCGACGCCTACTATCAGGGTCCAGATCATACAAGAAATTCCACACTCTCTTTACATAGCGCCCTGTGCTATCACTGAACAGTATCTTGTTTCTCCCGACTACTCTACAGTTCCTTACCTTGGCTGCGCCGTATCTTCACTCGAATCTGGCTCCCTGCAGGCTTGGACCCTGATCACCACATGCATCTTTGACTTTCGGGAGCCTCAAGCCTCACCCGACGTTCCCGGCCTTGAGATCTGCAAACCGCTGACCCCACCTTCGCACGCACACCTTCGTCGCTGTGCGCTCAACGTCTTTGCTTCTAATCTTGAGGCTTGCAGTTGGCTCACTCGCTTTGTTCGACTCACTTGCCGCGCTTGATAACCTTGCTCAACCGCTCACTTTCTAACACTGTCGAAACCAATTCCCATCATCAGCGAGTCTCCCTGGTTCACCGCACCACCGCCGATAGGAAAGACACACCACGCTCAACGGCCCTGTTCTCGTCGCACACAGCGTCTCGCAAAATTTGAGGTGGTCGTTGAGCTTTACACATTGACGACCGCCACAACGAGTTTGATCAGCCAAGAACAAACGAGAATGGAGGAAGGAGATGTTTCCGAACCCGTGGTCGCACAGAAATGGCGAGAAGAGCCAGAGGCGTACGACGTCATTCGCATACCTGATTGCGGATCAAACGACTCTAGCACCACCTCGACAAAGCAAAGAGCCAAGCGGAAGGACGGGGAGATCGCGACCACTTTTCATCGCTGTCCGTCCGACTCGGCCTTAGCCAGAGTACACAAGGAAAAGCGGAAGATGCGGAACCAGAAGCGGTCTATCGCAATCAGCCAAGTTCACTCAGATGCCTCGCTTGTCGAAGTCAAGGAGGCACCTGAAGCGCCCCACATCATCTCCCTTCCCCTGCGCCCATTGTCTCCACAGCGTCAGGCATCATTCTCCGCGCCTGGCCCTCCACAAGGCTGGTCAACTCTATTTCATACAGAGCTGCGACTTCTCTCCCCGATCGCAGAGCCTACTGCTTTGTCTTCACATTCATCGTCTCCTATCCGTTGGAGATCCCCACCCCCAGCACTTCATGATCCGAGTACCATGGACTCCTCATCCGCGTTCGTCGCAGAAGGGCCTACACCTGATGCTCTTATGACGAATTCCCCACCCGTATCTCTTAGTTCTCTCAATAATGCCGACGAAGACGACGGGACAGGCATCAACGGGATAGGGTACCGGCCCACGCCGGCCGTAGCATACGCACGAAGTCAGAGACGGAAGATGCAGGTGCATGAGTGGAAAGTCAGGGAGGCGAGAGAGGCGAGAGGAAGGAGAATGGAGCGGAGGAAGGGCCATGGTGGGTTTGAGGATAGGGAAGATGAGAGGCAGGAGAGGAAGAAGAGGATTGTTAGGTTCGCCTGATCATATTGTGGGACAAGGCGTTGCAGGCATCATTCGGAAGACGGTCGGCGCTCCCTCGGATTGATTGGGCATGGAGAACAGATGTGACGTTGGGTGGAGTAAGGGTATACCCATATAGTTGGGCCGTCCGCTTCTTGGGCCGTAAAAGGGAGCTCTTCGGTCTTACACTTGCGCCTGAAGGGCAGGAGCCTCATGAGGTCCTGCAATCACTGCACATGGCAGTGTGAACAATCCATTACTACTTCTCAATCGTCAAGCAGCGTGATCCTAAAGCAGCTTTATAAGTGCTAAAGATGGTAGAAATCAGATTTCACGTATGTAATCCAGACGTTGCAGTGACCTAGAGGTTCCCGAAGAAGTCCCGGTCAGGGTTGTGGAACGACAGCAGCGAATTTTGTAGTGAGACGACGCGAGCGCGTTCAAGTAGATTAGTCGTAGCACCACCACAGCACCGTCACCCATCCAAACTTTCTCAGTACGCACCTTGTAGGTAACGGTTCAGACTGGTCTTCCTGTAACTCCCCTATCCGACGATCCAAGCTTCGGCGGCCTCTCGCAAACATGTCGTTCGGAGGACAGACGCCGACGATCATCGTACTGAAAGAAGGCAAGCAGACCAGAGCTGCAGGGATAGTCTCATGAGCTGACACAGTGAAGGTACCGATCAGTCGCAAGGTAGAGGTCAAATAATATCCAACATCAACGCATGTCTCGCCGTACAAAATACCATCCGCAGCACGTTGGGGCCTTACGGCGGTGATCTACTTCTGGTGGACGAGAACGGAAAGCAGACGATTACAAACGATGGCGCGACAGTAATGCAGGTCCGCTAAACTACCGCAACGGAGCTCGAGTCGGCGCTGATAGTGCCAACAGCTTCTAGACATCGTTCATCCAGCCGCCCGAATCCTGACAGACATCGCTCGATCCCAAGACGCCGAAGTTGGAGATGGAACTACATCGGTTGTCGTATTGGCAGGAGAGATACTCAAGGAGATCAAAGAGCACGTTGAGCAAGGCGTCAGCAGTCAGACAATCATAAAGGGTCTGCGGAGAGCATCAGCTATGGCGGTGAACAAGATTAAAGAGATTGCGGTCAACACTTCGGAAGGCAATCAGAGAGAGACGTTACGGAAGCTGGCAGCGACTGCTATGAGTAGCAAGCTGATACATCGGAACTCCGATTTCTTCACTACTAGTGGGTACCACGTCGAAATGGCTCTTGCACGACAATAGCTGACAGACCTTCACCATACAGTGGTCGTGGACGCCGTCCTTTCGTTAGACCAGGATGACCTTAACGAGAAGCTCATCGGCATCAAGAAGATTACCGGCGGCGCACTCCAAGACTCACTCTTCGTCAACGGTGTCGCGTTCAAGAAGACCTTCTCATACGCCGGATTCGAGCAACAACCCAAGTCGTTCAATAATCCGAAGATTGTATGTTTGAACGTCGAGTTGGAATTGAAGAGCGAAAAGGACAACGCAGAAGTTAGAGTGGAGCAGGTGTCGGAGTATCAAGCGATTGTGGACGCGGAGTGGCAGATAATCTACAACAAGATGGAGGCACTGTACAAGACCGGCGCGAAGGTGGTACTAAGCAAGCTGCCCATAGGCGATCTCGCGACACAGTACGTTACGAGTTGTGGTCGTGCCTATAGATGATGTACTGACAGGTTACAGGTACTTCGCCGATCGCGATGTGTTCTGCGCTGGTCGAGTCGCTTCCGCCGATCTCGAACAGGTGGTGCAAGCGACAGGCGGGAGCATTCAGTCCACATGCTCGGACATTAAGCCAGAACATCTCGGAACCTGTGAGCGCTTCGAAGAGCGACAGATAGGCGGTGAACGATTCAATTTTTTCGAAGGATGCCCCGCGGCGAAGACTTGCACGTTAGTGCTTCGTGGTGGAGCGGAGCAGTTCATTGCGGAAGTCGAGCGAAGTTTGCACGATGCCATCATGATCGTGAAGCGAGCGATCAAGAACCAGAGCATCGTAGCAGGCGGTGGTGCTTGCGAGGTAAGCCTCTTTTCCCCTCTCCTTCCGCAACATCCCGTACAACTCACTGATTCGCGCGTAGATGGAGATCTCCGCCTACCTCCACGCCTACGCCGACAAGAACATTCCGCACAAACAACAGTCTATCATCAAAGCCTTCGCCAAAGCGCTCGAGGTCATTCCGCGCCAGCTCTGCGACAACGCCGGCTTCGACGCCACAGACATTCTCAACCGGCTGCGGGTCGAGCACCGCAAGGGCAACATCTGGGCCGGCGTTGACTTCATCAATGAAGGTATCGCCAACAACCTCGAAGCGTTCGTGTGGGAGCCCAGCTTGATGAAGGTCAACGCCATCCAGGCTGCTGTGGAGGCTGCGTGTCTGATATTGAGCGTGGATGAGACGATCAGTACGTATTCATTGCTCCCTCTTGGTTTCTGTGCGAGCGAGGGTTTTAGTGGTCAATGTTGCTGACCTGTGGTACAGAGAACCAGGAATCACAGAAGCCGCAGGCGCCGCAGAGAGGGCTGCCGCCGGGCGCAGCGCAAAGGGCGCTGAGAGGCAGGGGCAGAGGCATGCCGAGACGTTGACGGCATTGAAGGTAGTGGTCAGCCCTTTGTTTGTTGATACCATAGACATGATGTATACTACTACCATGCATGAGATTCTGGACGACGTGATACAACGTTGTCGTTCTGGTGACATTTGAATGTCTCGCAGCCTGTCACTATATCCTTGCTGGTCGTACGCAGCTTCACAATCGCCGATCGTCACATCTCCTTGCTTAGTGCGTAAGACTGCCCCATCTATGAGTATATATTTTCGCCTCCTTATCCGTCAAAGCATAGAACACGCTGTTACACGCGTTCAGCCTATTTCTACACCACCATCCCGTCAGCGACTCTCTTACAAATACAGTCAGCGGTACAAGGGGTAGCATGTCGTCGAAACAATGGGTCTTTCTGGCTTCATGGTCACTGCAACCAGCTTTCGAGAGCGGCTTTGGTAGCCTACACCCGAAAGAGGTATCCAGTCACGTATTCGAGTGCGAGTTCCCTTGGTCACCTGGATTCGTGGTCTTTTTGCTTCGAGAAAGGAGGCAACGAATCAAACCGTGACGGCTGCTCTTAGTACTGTTGCGTGGTATGCTTTAGGGCTCGCTTCTGCTGCTGACCCTCTCCAACTGCAGACTCCTGCTTCTACTGCTGGCCTAAGCCTTGTTCCTTCACCCTCCTCTCGCTCTGATGCCCGTTGTAGCCGAGTCTCCATCGCTACGAAGTAATGCCACATATAGCAGTAGGTTAGAATGGCTTCCACTCCTCCGTCGCATCGTTTCTGCAGCGACCTGGCCGCGCATGCTTTTTGGAGGCTGCTCTGTCAAGCTTGGTAGTATTGGCAACCCCTCTTCTTCAAGCTCGGCTCGTATTAGCTTCTTCGACGCTGCCCGTGCGCCTCAGACAGCACAGTACCCCGGTCTGAGGTGTGAAATTCTGCTGTGGCTTCTGCAGCGCCCTCTCGGTTCGAACGGTGCCCTTAAATCGAGGTCGTTGAGCTGTAAAGACGTGACCTCGATGAACTCTTAAGAGTTCGAAATGGGTGGGACCCTGTTCACGACGGTCTAGCCAACGACCGACGGCAGTTCGCGGTACGACTAGCCGTATGTATAGTCTCTCTTCTATGCTTTTACCTTTTCGACATGCTCACCCTCTTGTCGGTGTCGTTCCGTGGACTTTTTCATTGGAAGTCTTGTGAGGGCTGGCTTCGGACACGGGCTAGGCCCAATCGGTATGCGGTGGCTGGACGTCAGACCTTGCAATCAAGCAAGATAGCTTTATCGCACCTGCCTGAGTGAGAAGCAACTCTTTAAAATTCAATGGGTTGTCAGTGTACCTGTAGACGCTCACCGTTCACATTTTTCCCTAAGAGTTCGGGAGAACAAAGGTCTCGGAAAGAGTCGTAAACAGCAATGGTGCAAGATGGAGAGAAGTGGGAGTCAAACCAATATGAATCAAACCATTCGGGCAGCCAGATCCCGAGAAGAGCAGGAAGCTCTACTGATGAATGAGGAGCAAGCTGAGGACAGTCCTTTGCCTGCCAGCGATGGGATACACGTGCCAAATCCTCATGCCGAACTCCCAGTCTACATCTCCATTCACAGGATCCGGCGGCTCATAATCGCCAGCATCGGTGGGTGACACCACGGAAGAGAATAGTCCGACGTGCTGAATAGGTTCAGATGATCCGTATAGTCTTGAACAGTTGAAGTCGCCAAGAATGAATGTCGCAGTTGTTCGGCCTTTGGTGGAACATCTATACAATCCAAAGGACGTTTCGACCGGTAGGTAAGCAATCTCTTTTATCCAAGGGAGATCGTATCTCCTAGAGTGATCCTTTTGTACGTCTCGGAGCATGTGTCACTGAATGACGCTTCAGTGTACTGCCTCCTAGTCAATCGGGTGCAATTCCTGCGCGAACAGTCATGGCAAGCCCATCATCAGACCGTCAACAACACTCGTGCCCTACTTTGTGAGCTTGTAGCAACAAGAGTTCTACGTAGGTTTGACGAGGACAACAAAGGACGTCAAGGACTGCTCTTTCTATCCAACATACTCGTTGCAGGCTTTGAGCCTTTCCAGAACGCTCCAGAAGAAGTGGCCCATGAGAACCAGCACGCCCTCCACTGGGCGGTGAGGAAGCATTTTTGGCGTGATGGGTACGAGAGGACGTTGACCGCACTGGAGGTCGCCATCATATCCGAGTCGAAGATATTCCTGAGCAGCTCCGCGTGTCGAAAGATCGTAGACGCTGTGTACAGAGGAAGAATTGTCTACACTCCTACCAGTTTCATTGACATCTTACCAGATCACTACAAGTACAAGCCTATATCTCTCTACGATCCTCGCAAAAGTCCAATGCTGAATCAGTATCGCCTTATTGTTCCCATGACACGCAACGTCATCGAAGTCTGCCAGTTCTTTGTACTGCTCGTCCTGTATATGCTCACGATGATCAAGAGACATAAATCGAAGGTATGCATTTACCAGAGAGTATCAGGCGTTCTTGGCAAATGCGTTGAATTGGTAGCCCTTACTTTCTCCAACCTGAGGCTGCTTTGCATCCCTGTACAAGGGGGCCTCCAGGATTCGGTTTTCCCCCTGAATCGCCAAGACTGACATTACTCTTCCAGGTAGATGTTTCTCAGCACTTTCCCGCTTATGAGCTCTTCTTCTGCATCTATTCCGCAGGGTGGGCGCTAGACGAGTTTGCTTCAGTCCTTGAACACGGATGGCAAGTCCACACAGAGAACCTCTGGTCGTTCCTCGACATCGCTTTCCTTGCGATCTACGGATTGTACTTCAGCCTTCGAATGCATGGGTTGGGTTCTGGAAACATCGAACATGGCCAGCAAGCGTTAGACATCTTGGCCATAGGGGCTCCAATACTCCTGCCGCGGCTTGCGCTCAATCTCATGCCCGAGAACATGTTGTTCATCTCGTTGAGGGCGATGATGGTCGATTTCACCTTTCTCACACTCCTGGCTGTGTGGTGTTTCGCGGGGTTGCTTCTGGCAATGAGGTGGCTCAGCAATGGCACACACGAGTCCATCACAATCTCCAAATGGATGCTGTGGATATGGTTCGGTCTCGACGGTACTGGCATACAACGCTCGACAGAGCTGCACAGAGTTCTAGGCCCAATGCTCATGGTCACCTTTGCCTTTCTGGGGAACACACTCTTCCTCACAATCTTGGTCTCAATGCTGAGCAACACCTTCTCTAATCTCGCCGCCAACGCGACAGCCGAGATCCAGTTTCGCCGCGCAGTTCTGACCTTCGAAGGTGTCAAGAGCGATGCAATCTTCGCTTATCGTCCGCCTTTCAATATACTGGCTCTCATGTTACTTCTTCCGTTGAAATTCACCGTCAGCCCTCGCTGGTTCCACAAGATCAACGTCACAGCTATCCGCACGCTCAACGCCCCCATTCTGCTCTTCATCAACTTGTACGAACGGCGCACCCTTTGGAAGCCGCACAGGCACGCCGTCAGGGGACCGCAGAAGCGCACCTGGCTCGGCCTGTGGGAGAGATTCTCGGTCCACGGCGATTTGCAGGCAGTGTTTGAGAACGAGCCACCGCAGTC
>NAJN01000129.1:0-35346 GCA_005059845.1 Cryomyces minteri
GCGAAGGAAATTCATCGGATGGTTCGCAAAATCCGTAGGTGCAGTACCTGTGGGAAGAGCACTGGATAGCACAAAGCCTGCGGTGGGCAAGATATACCTCCCCGACCCTATCAATGATCCTACCCTCATTCGTGGTGTGGACACAAAATTTGACCATCCTGACTTCCAAGTCGGAGGACTGCTTGTGCTACCCTCAGTGAACAACGTTGCGGCGAATACCGAGATCAAGGAGATATGCGGCCCCGAGGAGATACGACTGAAGAAGCCGTTCAAAGGCGCAGTGGCTATCAAGCAGTTGACTGGACGGGAAGATGTTGACGAAGACGGAAAGATTATGGACGGCGGTACAAAGGGGCAGGGGCCGGCAGATGGGTTCGAAGGCGTGGACTTCAAGGTGGCGCCGAAGGTCGACCAGACGAAGGTGTATGATGCCGTCTTCGAAAAGCTGAATTCCGGAGGCTGCGTGGGCATTTTTCCTGAGGGCGGAAGTCACGACCGAACTGAATTGCTACCTCTCAAAGGTACGTTTCGGTCGAAAGACAGACTTGAGCGTGGGAAGCATACTGACATGAGCACTATCCTAGCTGGTGTTGCTATCATGGCTCTTGGAGCTCTTGCAGCCAACCCTGATTGTGGGCTGAAGATCGTCCCTTGTGGAATGAATTACTTCCATGCCCACAAGTTCCGCTCTCGGGCCGTCATTGAGTTTGGAACGCCTGTCGAGGTGCCAGACGAGCTTCTTGCACTGTACAAAAAGGGTGAAAGACGAGATGCCGTTGGTCAATTGTTGGATATGGTCTACCAAGCTCTGGTGGCAGTGACTGTCACCAGCCCGGATTACGACACACTCATGGTATGATCTTTGTTTGTGTTTGGCAAGACTGTCCAATGACTGATAACATGCACAGCTTATCCAAGCGGTTCGACGACTGTACAATCCACACGGGAAGAAGCTCCCACTCCCTATGATCGTCGAGCTCAACCGGCGTCTCGTGAAGGGCTACACAAGATATAAGGACGACCCACGCATCATCAATCTGAAAAAGTCCGTCCTTGCCTACAACAAACAGCTCATGATGCTCAACATCCGCGACCACCAAGTCGATTACTTCAAGTTCTCAATTATAAAAGTCGTCTTTACTCTGCTCTATCGTGTCGGCAAACTCGCCATTTTGACCGCTGGCGTGCTTCCGGGCCTCGTGCTCTTCGCCCCTGTGTTCGTTGCTGGCAAAATCATCAGCATAAAGAAATCCCGCGAAGCTCTCGCTGCTAGCACGGTCAAAATCCAGGGCCGCGACGTCATGGCGACCTGGAAGCTACTCGTTTCTCTCGCTCTGTGCCCACTGCTGTACACTTTCTATACCATTCTACTAACTTACTGGACCTATCGTAACCGAATTCAAGGCTACATGCCGGACTACGTTCCCCTTTGGGCTGTTGTACTGTTCGGCTACGTCTTCTTTCCAGCCATCACCTTTGCCGCACTGAGATTTGGAGAGACCGGTATGGATATTGCGAAGTCGCTTCGTCCATTGATCCTCTCCCTCAATCCGTCCAGCGGCAACACACTAGTCAAACTCCGGCAAAAGCGTGCCGCCCTCGCCGCAGAAGTCACCGACGTCATCAACACTCTCGGCCCAGAGATGTTCCCCGATTTCGACGCCGCTCGCATAGTTGCCGACCCTTTCCTCGGTGAGTCACCTTCGACACCCACAACACCGACTCACCGCCGCAGCCGCAGCCGCTCGAACAGCGACGGCTTCAACCTGGAGGACGAGCAGTCGCCCACACTTGGGCGCAGCCGCAGCAGCACAGCGGACGCAAGCATCGGCGGCGGATCGGGTACGAGCAACCACCAGCTGCCGCGGAACGACTCGTTTAAGTATCTCGGCAACATCGGTCTCTTCGCCACCAGGCCTGCAACGCCAAATCGCAGTCGCAGCCGCACGAGCTCGACTGGTGGCTTTTCGGTGAAAGGATTCAGCAGTCTGAACAGTAAGGAGGGGCTTGAAGAGGTCAGTAAGAAGATCCGCGGGGCCATGAGGGAGAGAGGACAGGCGCGGAGGACTCTCAGCGGTGGAGTGCGTGGTGGATTCGAGGTCGGTGGGGATGCAGACGAGGGGGAGAGTGGTCCGGGAACGGGCACTACGACGCCGGGAAGTGAGGCTGGGTTTGGAAACAAGAAGGATGTGTAGTCACTGTGGAGGCACGACGCTTGGAACGGATGTTGTTGGGCTCCTTGTGGATGACGACTTGAAGATGGACGGTATTTGTCGAGTTGGCCAGCGAGGCGTTGAGGCGTTGGGGGCAACACTTCAATTCAGTACTTGGGTATTCTGGCGCCTCTGCTGGAGTATTCATTTATATCGTAGTCGTACGTACCGCAAGAAACCGTCATCCCTCGGGTTTGTTATAGCCACCTACAAACAACACCAGGACCACAAGACGACAGCTAGTGGTACCAGCAGTATGACAAGACACGGGGTTCTAGGTTCGGTGCGAGGGCCAGCAATAGATGCAGGACTGCTACAATCACAGTTTGTATGTTCAGAATGTGGACCTTTGTGTAGAGGCGCGATGGGGCTTCCATCGGGTTGTATGTCTTCTTTCCCTGTGCTGCAACCAGTCTAGTAGCGGGTCAGTATATGTGACACAGGGGAGTCCTTCACTCCGCAACAGCGCAGACTCTCTTAATCCTCGTCGGGCTTTTCATAAGGTACCTTGAGGTGGACGATGGAGGCGCTTTAAGCCTCACCCCCACGCTCGGATACTCCCATTGCAGCGGCAGCGACCCCTGAAACAATATATACTCCGCTTCGCGTGCGTTGCCGGGCAACGACCGAATCAACAA
Organism: Cryomyces minteri; assembly: GCA_005059845.1. Taxonomy (NCBI): domain Eukaryota; kingdom Fungi; phylum Ascomycota; class Dothideomycetes; genus Cryomyces; species Cryomyces minteri. The sequence continues at coordinate 2,852 of NAJN01000129.1, forward strand.
CCCCTTCAGGGATGAAGCCTGGCTTCCTTGGATGGGAGCCTCGACTACAGCTCGAGCACGAGCTGGACACTGTTGACCTTTGAAGCATCACTGAGCGTAAGCAGAGCACTTCCATACAGAACCAGCACTTTGCTCGAACCACATTGTCAGTAGGTATGGCGTGTGAGCTGTCACTACCCCAAATCCGACGTGCGGGAGACTGACGGATAACGTCGCACAGCCACCATGGATACAGGAGCTACATCCGTCGTGCCGGAACGACCTCAGCACAAACGCATCAAGTCGTCTGTCCTCAAGTCCATTATGGTCTCTAGAAGTCACAAACGGACTACCTCCGAAGGCACAGCTTTAGTCCAACCGAAGTCGGATGAGAACAACCCTCCATACAACCCCCACAATATCACAAAAGGCATGCCGGTGCTGCCACCGAACCATCCACATGCCGGTCAGCGCGTTCTTGAAGAGATCCCACAAAACGTCAACCCGCCATCGCCAAAGAAGAGCAAGGAGGAGAACGACCTCGGTCTGAGAAAGAAGAAGAGAAGTTCTGTAAACCTGCGATCGCTGTCCAGAGGCTGGACGGGAAAGAACAGATCAGCGCAGGAGAGTCAAGACGGCACACCCGAAAACGGCAAATCCTCCCAGAAGAGGCCCAAAAAGTCCAAGTCATCGACTAGTATCGCAACTATGTTTGCCAAGGCCAATCGCTCCTCGAAGAATCTCCATGAAACCGAATCGTCCATGCCGCCCAAGAAGATTGAGAATGCTACACCACCTTCGTCGGCCAGTCCTGTCACTGCCCACGTTCCAATATGGGCACAGTTCGCCTCACAGCCGCTCCAGGAGACGTCGACCATTACGAACATTCCACTGAATGATCAATACCAGGATGTCAACGACGAGATTGCACGGTATACACCACAAGATTATTCGCCATCAAGGCAGCGTAACTTCCACGGCCATGAGCGACCGTCGCTGCGACGACCAGGCGCCCCTACCCAGAGGCCGAAGTCCGCATACCTACCGAGTACCATGGCCTCCGGCTCGTTCATGGAGACTCTGAGCAGAAAGATCAGCAACGACCACTCACGACCAGGATCAAGCAGCCGAGACTCTATCGAAGCACAGGAAGCGAATGGGGAACAGAATCGTAGAGGCTCGGGTGGAAGACCGGTGCTGCAGAGATACAGCAGCATTGAGGAGAGGAAGGTCAGCAGCGGAAGCAGCGAACCGCCGCCATCAAAGGCCGGATTGACGATCGTGAAAAGAGGCGCCAGGGTCATGGCTGCCGTGGCTGCGTTTAACGGGAAGGCTAAGGAGGCGGAAATACAAAAGGAGGAGAGCAAGCTTGATGCCAAGAGCATCGACGCGGCTTTCGAGGCTGTTCTGGTAGGTCATCTTGCGGACAAGCCGGGTCGACAACGACTACATTGTACTGAGTGACACTACAGGACTCTAGGAACGTTCCTGAGAACATGCGGCAGAAAATGCGAACTCTAAACACGCGTATCAAGGCAGACTTCATCAAGCAAGACCGTGGTGAGACGACAAATGCGACAGCCAACGGCCTCGAGAAGCCCTCGAAAGCACCTCCCGCACCACAGTACGGGTCCTTTGATGGCGCTACCGCTCCTGTCGTGTCAGAGAAGTTAGACTCGACTGACGCCAGATCCGCATCCGCAAAGCGCTCCAGGCCGCAAAGCAAGACCTTCACCTTCAGCAAAGCCGACCTCTCCCCGCCCAAGAAGCAAAAGTCCGAGAGTAAAAGCCGGCCGACTTCTCTCTACATCCCCAAATCCCCGTCCTCCAAAACCATGCTCTCTCAAGCCGGTCCACAAGCCGTCGGCTCCTGGGGCCGCAAAACCCTCAACCCAGCCCTCCCCGGCGAGTTCGTGTCGTACCTGCGCACTGTGCAGGCGCCGGCGTCCGTGGAAGTCGGCCGCCTGCACAAGCTGCGCCTGCTGCTGCGTAACGAGACGGTGGCGTGGGTGGATGCCTTCATCCAGCAGGGCGGCATGGCCGAGATCGTGGCGCTGCTGCACCGCATTGTGGCGGTCGAGTGGCGCGAAGAGCACGAAGACGCACTGCTGCACGAGGCGCTGCTTTGTCTGAAAGGGCTGTGCACGACGGATCTCGCGCTGCGAGAGCTGGAGCAGGTCCAGGCGAGCTTGTTTCCGGCGCTGCTGGGAATGCTGTTTGATGAGGAGAAGAAGGGGCCGAGCGAGTTTACGACGAGGGGGATCATCGTCAACCTCCTATGTAAGCAATTGCCCAACGCCGTTCCACTCCTGCTCCCCCCTCTACAAAACATACACAACGCGTCTGCAGTACTCACACTCAATGCCAAACAGTCACACACCTCGCCGCCGCCTCCGCCTCGGCCGCAAAACTCGAATCCCGCGCCCATACCCTCCTCGCCTACCTCGCCGACCCGCAGAAGCCCGAAGACGCCAAGCCCATCGGCTTCGTGCTGGACATGCACCAGCGCCGCCCGTACCGCGTGTGGTGCAAGGAGATGTCCAATGTAACGAAGGAGGTCTTCTGGATCTTCCTGCACCACCTGAACGTCATCCCTTTACCGCCCAAAGACCAAGACCCCTCGCACCACGACCAGGAGCGCAACTCCGCCGGGTCTGGCGAGCCCGGAACTGCCGCCGCGGCCGCGGACCAACAACGTCAGGACCCGACCCCCAAGAAGAAGGACAGCCAGATCGACGCAGCCCCCACGCGTCACGCCCCACCCTTCTTCCCCCACCCCCGCCCCCCCGTCCCCGCCGCGCCCTACATCGGCGGCGTCGAGTGGGACAGCACGCTCTACCTCGCCGCGCACCTGGACCTGCTGAACGGCCTGCTCGCCTCGCTGGCCACGACGGCGCAGCGCAACGCGCTCCGCGCCGAGCTGCGCGCCTCGGGCTTCGAGAAGCTGGCGGGCGGCACGCTGCGCACGTGCAAGGAGAAGTTCTACGGCGCCGTCCACGACGGCCTGCGGACGTGGGTCGCGGCCGCGGAAGCCGATGGCTGGGTCACGGCCGCGGTGCGGCTGGGGAGGGACGGCGGGAGCCCAAGGAAGCACAAGAGTCCTGCGAAAGGCGGCGGGGCGGAGGGGCCGCCGCGGCTGGAGCTGGCAGTCGAGGCGTCGGGGGGCGAGGCGGGTGCGGGCGTGGTCGGAGAGTGGATCTAGGGCGGGACCCGAGTCCACGCGCTCTCTGGGTCGTTTACTGACGAAGCAGGGGCGCGAGAAGCGGGGGGGGTTCGGAGTTGGGCCTGGGACTTGCGAGTCCAGTACCGGACGGAGCCGTGCGATTGCGCACCTTTTCTCCCTCCGGGTGTCGTCTTCTTGGGTCTGTGGTTCTTGCGCAAGGAGCAGAGTGGTGCGGGTGACGAATACACGATTGACGGGCCCAAAGGGCACACCACACGCCTCGTCGCCGCTCGTGCCGCTGAACCAGGCCGTGGCGGCTGTTCCGGGCGATATCGATCCCACGTCGGCTGTGTTGATTCCCGGTAAAAAGGGGGCGGTCGTGGTCGTCGGGTCACCGCACAGGATCACACACACCGTACGGCCCGCCTCCGCGAGAACGCAACGGAGCGACCCCAGCCTCAGCCCCTTTCCACACCCAACAGGAAACTTCCCCAACCCCCCCTTTCCCGTCCCCACCGACACGCCATCCCTCATCTTGCCCTCCGTCGAATAGACCGCCACCTGCTCTCCGCCCTGCTCTCCCTCCACGCCACAAGATGAAGTCGACCCCTTAGATCTGGGCTTCGGACAGGCATGCTGGCTCTGACGGCACGAGGTACGGCTTTTGAGGGACTGTTGGGTGGGAATGAGCGCCAGATATGGCGGTACCTTGCCTTCGAGGCAAGGCATCGTAGAAGATGGGGTGTTGGGGAGGTGGCGGTGTTGGCAGGATGGATACGTGACGGTGCGGTGGTCGGTGTGCTGCATGATTGGGAGGTTGCAGTGATGGGAAGCTAGCGTGGGAAGGGGTTGTTGTTGGGGGGGGGGGCGGTTGGAGCAACGGATGTGGTGGAGACGCGGTGGTGGTGCGATGTACGATCTACGAATAACGGCAGCAGGGAGGGTGTGTACAGGCAGTCCTATTTCAATGCAGTTAGCTCACCCCTTTCCTTTCGTGAGCCCAGACTTTCTCCTCAAAAGAACCCGGAGATTCGTTGTCGATTCTCTACGAGAGACGTCGAGTCTAGTCATCCCTTGCTCTACGAAACAACGAACGTCATGATTGTTACTCGAACAGGACAGACCCTCCACGTAGGGGTCTTCCGTTGGGGCTCGGAGATTCAAGAGAACTTGACATCCACCATCGGCACCGGCGGTATCATCTTCAACTTCTCAAAGTCCTTGAAGACTTCCAGAATGCATTCCGACGAGTCGACGAAGCCGTGCCAGCCGAGCTTTCGAGCCTTGTCCATACTAGTATCCATCCAGACATATCAGCACAATCAGTCTTTACTGCACAGTCATGTCGTGGTGTTGGGAGATGATACAACGTGCGGGCAGCAACTTACCTGAAGTTGATTGGATAACACCACGACAGTGCCGCGTCGGTGAACGAGAAGATGCGGTCGACGTCCCTCAGCTCCTTATTCACGAGCCCGTGTTTCTCGGCGAGCTCTTTCCAGGCTTGCGCTACTTCGGGCTGTTTCGCCCATTCGGTGAGGGTGAAGCGGAAGCGTAGCGTTCCTCTCGGGCCAAACCTGAGTCCTGTCAGCTGCAAACTCCTTGCTGTCAATTATCACACTATAGACTGATGATGTACGAACCCTCTTGGCGCCTCGCGAGGCAGCTCCACCGGCTTGTAATCGTCCTGCTTCAGGCTCGGACGTTCGTACCCAATGCCATACCACCCCGCCATCTTCGGCCAGAACTTTCCCCAAGAAAACGCACTGCTGTCGCACGCATTGAACGCCTGGTCCTTCGCCTTGTCCGTCAAGACAGCCCACTCTTCCAGGTACCCGTTCAACATGGCGCTGCTCTGCACCTGCGTCATTTCCCATGCCGTGAGATCGCTGGGGTATTCGATGGGCTTGCCGAGATGTTTCTGCACAGAGGCGTAGACGGCGAGGGGAAAGCAGACGTTCATGGCCGCGTCGGGCACGGCACCGAGTATGAAGGAAGGCCGCGCTACATTCCAGCCGATCGAGTGCTTCTTGCAGTAGGACCACAGGTAGTCTTCTTGGGGGTAGTAGAAGTTGGGTTCGAGCATGACTCGAGGGTCGGACTCTTCTTGGGGCACCGTTGTTGGTCCGAGATGGAGTCTACATCAAGGTTCATCTGTCAGGAGTGGCTCTAAGTAAACAAGGAGAGTAGAACCAGGCCTCTCACCCGTAGTTCTTCGCTCCAGTCTGCAGCATGATGCGCTTCGGCTTAATGCTCGCGATCGGAAGCGCTTCAAGGAAATTCGATAGTAGCTTGGCTAGACATGACCATTAGCCTACTGCCGTAGAAGCAGCGTCCACGACATGAGGGGCTTACTGTTTACAATACACATGTCCTCGGCATTGCTCCACAATCCCGCTCCATCTTTCGGCTCAACCTGGATATACGAGAAGAAGAAGACGTAGTCGGCCTTGACACCCTCCTTCTTCAGCACCTCCCCAATCTCCTCCGGGCTCTTCAGAAAGTCCAACGGGATGTGAACGGCGTTGGCAGGCAGGCCTCCTGGAATGGCAGGCGGTCGTCTGCTCAAGCAGTAGATCTTGGTCCACCTCTCGGGAGCCTGGGCGAGGACTCGCAGCATGTGCTGGCCACTGATGCCATTGGCGCCTGTGATGACTGCGGAGAGGTCCTTGAGGCTCGAGTCGAAGGTCGGCAGACCGTGGTAGATACCATTGGTGTGGACTGTTTGGGTGGCCATTGTCAGCTGGACTTCGACACGTCGTATCTGGAGGAGTCGAATAGGTACCTGTGGTATAGGAGAGGGTCTAGGAAGAGAACAACCCTTGCTGCGCGTACCCTCGGGTATCTCCTAAGAGCCGGACAACAATCCAGGACGCTGGGCAAAGCTCGATTGCGGGGAAAGAGGAGTGGATGTGGGGTAAGTTAGAGGCTGGAGACTGAAGGGCTAAACGAGATGGTGTGATGGCGGGAAGGGAGGGGGACCGACAGCTCCTGTGCAGTATTGACGGCACATAAGCGACGCAAGTCGGATATCGGTTCGCGGGCTGCTCGTCGGCTTGCTCAACTGAGTGAGTGCACTTGCGACAGCCGGACACGTTCCGAATGTCGCATTCGATTGCCGTCGACGACCTTGACCGTATAGTCAAGCCAAGGACATCCGGGTGGGCGAAATCCACATTCACTTCACTAAGACGATGATCATGTCAGTGCACGTCGTGATCGACACTGTCCCGACCCGCTCATGGACGCCATCGCCGAAAGAGCGAGCCGGCAGGGGTTCACTCTATTTTGACCACACTGTGTCTTGGAAGACCCGAGACAACTTCCCAAAGCGTCTCTTGGACACGAAAGGGTGCGATGTGTGGTCGTGCGACGATGAGCTGAGTAGACAGTTGGCGGCAAAACGGCTCGGGCAGGCATGTCACAGGCACGATCTTTAGGTGTGCTACCAACGGACTGCAGTAGATGTCTTTCAATTGTTCTGTCCATTTCTATCGTCGCGAAAACATTTGATGAAGACGACGCTGAAACCGCAACGAAATGCCATGGGCATACTTGCACCAAAGCCCACACCAAACGTAATTCAATCTCCCAAGCTCGCCTTTCCAAACTCCAGCAGGACCGGTGATGTAGTGATCGAGTACAAGACTTTCACGAGAGGATACCACCGAGTCTCTTGCAAGCAGTGACCGATGCTGCTGGAGAAGTCGTGGTGGTGATGGGAACGGTCGTAGTCCTCGTAATGGTCGTGACAGTTCTTGCGTGCGTGAATCTCGTCACTGTCCGTGTTGGCGTAGTTGCAGTGACGGTGACGACAGAGAGGGTGGTCTTGCCACTGTACACAGTTACGGGCGAAGGAGTCGAAGTAGAAGTGATTGTGGTCACGGCTGCGCAAAGGGTCAGTTCAAACTGCACGACACGGAGTGCTGATCAAAGAACTTACAAGTTACGGTCAGAGTTATTGCAGGTGCAGTGCTGGTAGATGTGGTGGTAACGTAGTCTGCCGTGTTGGTGTCGGTGACCGTGGTCGTAGCGACATCTGGAGCACGCTTCTCCAGAGCCCTAGCGGCGGCAAGACGTGCCTTCCTCTCGGCAATGCGCTGAACACGGTCTGCAGGTACGCGCCTGTCCACAACACGGCGGAACTTCGCGCTCGTGGCAGTCGTGGTCTCGAGAGCTGCAGCCTTGACCAGCGTCGGTGTGATCTTACAGGTGGGGTCAGGGTTAGGTTGTTGCGTGGGTGTCTTGCACGTGGCTGTCTTGGTCTTCATGGTCTGCGAGATAAACAGAGTGTACTTGTGCGAAGTGATGGTTCCAATAATGACTGTCTTGGTGTTGGTAACCCTTGAAGGAGTCACGGTCGTTGTGGGCTTCAGGGTCTTTGAGGGACTGGTAATGGTGACCGGAGCGAGGACGGTAGTATCAGTCTGGGTAGTGGTTGAGGTGACATCTGTGGCAGCAATGGTAAGCACAGACTCGTCAAAGACAGGGTCTTCGTTGTACTTACTGACGAGCGGCGTGGTAGTTGCAGATAGAGTGACTGTTGGTGTGTACTACGATACATCTTAATAGCAGATTCGACCATGACTCAAGATGTACACATACGGTAGACGTTGCCTGCGGTCCGACTGTGAGGGAGAAATCACGCTCGTACGCTATCGGGTCGCCATTGCCATTGTTGCTGATGATGAGAACAGACCATGCACCGTTGTACAACGCATTCTTGTTGATTGGGCTTCGAACTGTCAGCTCTCGTCGATCTCGCAACAGCGTACTGGTTACTCACCATGTCGACATCTGGTCAACATCGTTGGGAGTCAAGTTGGTATTTGTGCACTGAAGCTCGTCTCCATTCGGGTCCACCAAGATGTTGTTTGCAACATCGGTTTGGCAACCTGTGATGGAACGTTAGCAAGAGGCCTGTGGTCAAAGGTCTCTCCCCAATTACCTTCGAATTGAGATACGAATGTCCATGCGTCATTTGAGAGGGAGTTTATAAAGTATGAACCGCCGTTCTGGTAGTCCATTCCGTAGGAGTAACAAGTTTGTGCCCATGCTTGCGAGCCAAACACGGCGAAGAGAAGAGCAGCAGCACCAGTGACAGATGATAGAGGGGACATCGTAGGCAAGTGAAGATGATGGGCGAAGAATTAACGAAAGTCTTGTATCCTGCTGGGGTATACGATAAATGCCTGGAGACCAAAGAGTGTCGAATATGTGAGGGCGAAATGGCTTATCTTAAGAATCTACCCTGAGCTATGGGGCCACGCTGACCGCGGCTTCATTCTTCTCCCGAACTGTTACGTGGTTCGCGAAGGTCCAAGGCGTTTCGTCGCCCAACCTGGCCGCATGACATGCCTCCAAGCCAGGTCGGAGTTCTAGGAAGGTCCAAGCTGATCATTTTTAGTCCCATGGGTCTTTTGTGCACCAGATAGGCGACCACCAGCTGCCGTATAACCCCGAGAGCAAGAATAGGCCTAGAAGCATGCCGGAGTACGTCAAGCCTCTCATGCCCCTGATGTCTATCGGACGACGTCCATGTGTGAACGGACGTCGGCAGGGATGGGTGCCCAAAGCATTGTACAGAAGGGGCCATGCTTGACCGGCCGAGGCGGGAGGCGTGTGGATCGCATTCAGTATGAGGCGCATGCGATGAGACGCAGACGCTCGAAGCATGCGGCAGCGCCGCCGAACTGGATGATCCCAACAGCTTGGACCTAGGGAAGCTCGTGGCACGGAGGTCCTGGGCGGGAGATTCACGCGGTAAGTCCGAGTGGAGCAAGGTCGCGTGTGAACAAAGGAAGATATGCAAGGGCAAACGGCATGTGGAAAGCCTATACTAGTACCGGATGAGTAGACGCCGCACAGCCGCTCGTGTTCGGTGATAAGGTCATTCTAGTCAGGAACGCGAAGCTGCTAGCAATACTGTTTCCTTGGAATTCCTCGCGTGGTTCTCTAGGTGATGACTCCGTGATGGTTCTTCCAGATGAGCTGCGCTGTTGGCAGATGGTCCCTACGACGCAGATGCCTTGGTAGCCTAGGTGGCGACAGCAGTCTGAAGGAAGCCATAGCTCGCTACGATATCTCCTGATGCCTACGAGGTGTCTAGACGCCAGCAAGCTACGACCTATGGCGTGCGAAGGTGTAAAAGGTTGTCACGCCTCCGGAGACGACGTGGGGAGCCATCTTAGCGCTCGGAAGTGCTGCACGTCAAGGTGCTTGTACCTCGGAGCCTCACAGGAAAAGGACCGGGTTAAGGCGGCCTGTACGCCATAGGTAAAACGTTGCCCGTGTGCTAGGCGCAGGGATGAGAATCGCTCCATCTTGTAGCGTCATCGTATCGTGGAGTTGGTCGCCCAAGTACCTTGTAGCGCCGACCAGCGAACGTAGCAAGGATCATCTCTTACTCAGAGGTCGCCAAAAGTTCGGTATTTGAGATCTCAACGCTTGCATTTTGTGGACCTTCTCTCAAAGCAGAGTCTCCTCGATCTCCAACTTCAGCCTCAGGGGCTACCCATGCCTGACCAGTGTGCAGCATGCAGGGTGCATGAGGCTCGTTAAGAACGAACGTGGGTGTCAGCCAGTGGAGTGAGGATACGGGGTGTCGGAACTGGCAGTTGGAAGAGATATACCACCGTCCCGCAATCTGACATGGCATCTACTCGGATAGGGGCTTCACCTATAGGCGCTCCTTGCTTACAGACCTCGTCTACCACAATCGAAGGATCAGATAACTCACCAAGACGCCTGCAGGAGGCACGGGGGCTTACGTGAGGCGACCATCAGCACTTGCGAGGAGGACTAGCGAGACAATAGATCCGTATGCAGGGCGTGCATGTCGTCGACCTAAGCGCGGATGGCTAGGCCTTGTTGGTCGACCTTTTCCTTGAACCTGACTCCTCTTGACACGGTCGGCACTGTCCGAGGTGGGATGCATTAGACACGATGTTGGGTCTCAGCATACTCCGAGAGCGCGGTGTTACGGCGGCGTGCAGTACGGCGTTACAACATGAGGACGTTCCATCCTACTACAAGGCTTCTCAATGCTGTGTTCGACCCGACAGTCCATTCGACAGCTGCCAAAACCACGAGCACTCGGGTCAGCCGCAGCTTCCGATCCCTCGTCGCTGGAGGAGAGGCACTTGGTGACACATTCGACGAATCGCAGACGGGGCCATTACCATCGTATGACGCTCAACCAGAAACACGCGTCGGCGCAATCGTCAGAGCTCGTACCAAACGCCCCACCGACACGAAGACGGTCCTGGTCCAGCACTCAGCACAGAGCATCGGAAGACAATGCCACGAGTGTCGGAGAATAGTGGAACAGGCTCCCAGAGCACTGGGCACAAGCAACGGAGGTACTGATACAAGCCTCGGGGGCACTGCCACCAACAATAGCCGAGACAGCGGGAGCGCAATCGTCGTGTAGTCCGACACAGCTTGCCGAGTACGACGTGTAACCGTCGAGAAACATTCGATGTACAGGAATACACCTGAGGCGATCTTGCAGATGCGCCGAGAAGACCAAAATAGCGGAGGCTCCTAACAAGGTTGAGAGCGGGTAGCAGCTAAAGCTCGGAGTGAGCCGCCACCGACAGAATCCGATTTGGAAGTGCCATGCACCCGCTTTCGGCCTGCGCCCTTTGCCTCCGTTGCGCTACCCCCTTCTCTGACGTCTCGGGGACATAACCCGTCTTTCTGCGGCCATCCATTCGCTCCGTCTCTCGTGTTTGTCTTCGGAAGCCGTCGGCCATCGTTTGTCCACAACCCTAAGCCGGCTCGCCAAGGTACTGGAGCGTGCATACGATGCTTGCCCTCGCATGCGGCTTGCGGCACCGTCACTTTCTAACATCCTTCGTTCAGCTCTGGCATCCTTCTGCCCTGCTCCTTTCCTTGTCTTCTTCGTATGCGCCATCTATCGATAGTGCAATGCATGCCGCATTTCCTTACCTGGACCGCTCGTCCTGGTCTCGTGTGCCACATGTGTTGTCATGCTCTGATGCCACCCATGGGATCCGTCTAGCCACTGGACCCGCAGAATCGGTACCCATGGATTGTCCGAAGAAGCCTCGGGCGTACCTTGTCAGCCTGGTCGATCAGCGAGCTGAGAAGCAAGACGCCAATGGCTTCGTTCTCCCGTCTAGACCAATGCAAGCGAGACTTACGGGGTAACCGCTGCGCGGGCGAGGAGTAGGCATGCTCGTCGATCATGTCCTTGGACCGTATCTTCCGTATGGCAGGGAAGATTTCTATATGTAGAGGCTCTCTCAGCCGCCTGACACCGTTTGTTACCATATCATTGCTTGCCTCCCGTTGCAGGACAAGTCTCACTCGTTCAAGGCTTTCCTATACTTCATTCGTTCTGCTGTAACTCTTCGTCTCCTCAAAGTTTGGTCTACCACACATAATGCAGCTTCACCATCTGCTTAGCATCTGCCTTTTGGCATTTGCTTCATTGGTGTTTGCCGAAACCATTCCTCAAAATCACATCCTCTTCGGAGAACAAGGTGCAGGCCTAGTCAAGCGTGCCTCGACTACCGCTTCTACATCCACATCTACCAAAGTCGCGGACGCTGCGTGCACGAACGGCCCGTTGACAAGAAGCTGCTGGGGCGGCGGTTTCAGCATTGCTACCGACTTCGACCAGAAGCACCCTGCTACTGGAAAGACCGTTTCTGTAAGTCTTGTCAACCAAGCCAACAATACATCGCCAGAACAAGTTGTACTGATTGTGTCCAGTACAACCTCGAGCTCACCAACACAACGTGCAACCCGGATGGCGCTGGTTCAAAGATCTGCTTGTTGTTCAATGGCCAATATCCTGCACCGACCATCAGAGCCAGTATGTGAGACCGGATCAACTGTTCTATTTTGCAACACTGACACACCGTAGGCTGGGGAGACACTCTTTCTATCACTGTAAAGAACTCCATGCAAGACAACGGAACTAGTATCCATTGGCACGGTATTCGTCAACTCGGCAGCAACACTGCTGATGGTGTCAATGGTATCACGGAATGCCCCCTTGCCCCTGGTGACACAAGGACATACACTTTCTTGTGCACACAATTCGGTACTTCATGGTACCACAGCCATTACTCTGCCCAGTACGGCGATGGAGCTGTGGGTGCTATCATCATTGACGGACCCGCTTCCTCGAACTACGACATCGACTTGGGGTCATACATGGTCAATGAGTGGTACTACCCAACATCTTATCAGATAAACTATGCTGCTTCAGTCAACCTGCAAACCGGCAGCCCACCGCCCAATGCCGATAACATCCTTGTCAATGGAACGAACAAGAATGCCGCTGGAGGTGGAAAGTACGGCGTTGTCACCATGACCAAGGGCAAGATGTACCGTCTCAGACTCATAAACACCTCTGCGGATAACTTTATCCGAGTCTCCCTCGACAACCACAACTTCACCGTCATGACTGCCGACTTTATCCCGATCAAGCCATACACCACTCAGTGGGTCTTGTTGGCAATTGGACAGCGTTACGACGTCGTGATCAACGCGAACCAGGCCGTCGGCAACTACTGGTTCAGAGCCAACACTGCCGCTGACTGTGCAAGTGGTAACAACCACGGCACTGGTCTCAGCATCTTCACGTACACTGGTGCGACACTGGCAGACCCCACGAGCACGGCCTTCACCGCACCCGCTGTCTGCAATGACGAGGCACCACTTGCGCCATACTGGGTGCAGCCCATCCCAAGCAGCACCTTCACTAGCCAGATCAAGACTTTAAGCATTGACATTACCCAAGAGCAAGTCGTCACCAACGGCGCGAACCTAGTCGTCTGGGGCATCAACACCACTTCCATCAACATCCAATGGGACAACCCTACACTTTCGTACGTCGCCAGCGGAAACACTAGCTACCCGAAGGTGTACAACCTGATTGAGCTTCCAACCGAAGGAATCGTAAGTACCTCCTCTGATGACCGAGCCGAATTGTGCATGTGGCTAACAAAATGCAACAGTGGACCTACTGGGTGATTCAAGAAGTCTCTAACACACCCCCCATCCCGCACCCCATCCACTTGCATGGCCACGACTTCTTCGTCCTTGGCGCCGGCGCTGGCACTTTCGACCCAACCACCTACACCACCACCCTCAACTTCGCCACGCCGCCCCGCCGCGACACCGCCATCCTGCCCGGCGGAGGCTGGCTCGTCATCGCCTTCAATACCAACAACCCGGGCGCCTGGCTCATGCACTGCCACATCGCGTGGCACATCTCCGAGGGCCTTGGCGTGCAGTTCCTCGAGTCCAAAAGCTCGATCCCGAATCCGGGCGCCGATTTCACGCGCGTGTGCAACAACTGGAAGACGTTCGAGAAGACGATGGCGTACCCGAAGTCCGATTCCGGATTGTAAAAGCGCTGCGCGTTGCTTTCGATCTGTTCGGCGTAGTGTTCCCTTCCATGTCATCAGCATTTTCTGGCGGAGTTCTTCTTTTGGGATGTCTCCCCATCTAGGTCGCGCCTTTTCTGGGAGCCGGGAAGGTTCGGGCGTTGAACTCCATATCGTTTGGAGATGACTGTCTAATGCTTAGATGGAGATGTCCAAAACACCCAGCAAATCTATCACTCAGTAACACCGCCGCTCTCTCGTCCCACGTGACGACTCCCCGTATGTGACAGTCTCATCTTCCTCGCTTTTCTCCACTGGTATTACATATCGTTCCGTCCGTTTTCCATCCTTTCGGACTCCAGTCTTGTGGCCGCTGTGTCTCATGAACCTCATCGTGTATCGCAACTCTCCAAAGTCCTCGTACGCTTCCGTCCAACCCCCACAGTCTCCTCCAACCACCGCATCTCTTACGTTTCCCTCAGGTCCACCCTTTCCACCGTCGTGCCACAACATCATGTCCTGTTGTGTTTTCCATGCTCTCCATGCTCTGTCCCTCGTTCCTCCATATCCCCTCTCGAAGTCCTGCTGTCGGGGTCGAAGCCGTTACGGTGGAGAGTCCATGACCTGCAGGTTCGTTACTCAATGGGCAGCATGAGTTTCCGTGTCGAAGACACACCGAGCAGATATACTTTACGTGGTCGCGTCCGTGATTCAGATTATAGGGTCCTAGACTGCTGGACCCAGCTCCATCACTTTCCAGCAAGAGGAGCACGTCTTGTATGCCCGCTTTTCACCACACTCTACACGTGCAACTCAGCGAGCAGGAACGAGCGTGTTTGAGCGCCTTCCTCCCGGCTGAGCCGCAGGGTCTCCGCGCTTAGCTTGTGACGGTGCCCCGCTGCTAGCAACACCAATGGGACCCGGGCGACCTGGTCGATGGTTCTGCAATAGGTGAGAGATGTGCTCTGATGTACAGTTCGGAACATGCGGTTGCGTCGGCACTGCTCGAGGAAGGAGCCGGGGGGATGGAGTCTGACTGGGGAATGGGTGCAAAGGCAAGAAGGAGTAAGTGGATGGCATGCGGATAGCACTGATTGCGTGTAGTGATGACGCGGCACTGGGCGGTGAGGCGTGCGCAGGAGCCGCTATGTAAGACGCCTATTCGCGCATGAGATGGTCATGTCCGGTTGGGCTGGGCATCTGGGTCATATGGTCCTTTCAGTTGGACTGGCAGCGTTGCCAATTAGTCGCGATGGGAGATCATTGTTTGATCGTCAAACAGACTGTTACGACATTTTGGTTTTCCGCTTCTGATGTCGTCCCCCTAGCCAAAGACGAACTTTGAGCAACTTCAACGATAGACCACAAAGCACTCCATGGAGTCAAACGAAAGCTGCTGGTCTGAGTCGGGTAGAATAAAAAAACACACGTTTGCGTCAGCTCTCCACATGCGATGCTGCTCCTCTATACACAGGCTCACGGAAGGAAGCCGATCCTGGAAGCTGATACTCGAAATCAGAGCTGAGAGACATGTGCGGGTCTGGCAGATGCGGTCTGACTTTTCTGCATGCCCGACGTCTGAGACGCAGAAGATGAGTGCAGACCTTAGTATCCAGGAAGGCTGTGTTGTTGAAAGCGGAAACTCTACCACATGTGCGTGATAAACTGGATCAACCACCGGAAAGCATGAGCGGACATTCCTGCTGTGTGAACCGCAAAGTAAAAATTGGAATCACAGTCATGAAGAAGTAGTCACAAATAGGAGATGGAGAAGGAGAAGGAGATGGAGAAGGAGACGGAGATAGAGATGGAGAGAGAGAGAACTGTAGTCTTTGCGAAGCCGGCAGCTGCCGCTAGGGCGAGGAAGCTTATATATATTATATTCATATACAAATATTGATTCGAACATCGCCTTTGGTCCTCTGTGACCTGCAGCGGAATATTCGCACACTCCACACCTTCACAACATCTCATGGCGCCCTCTCCGTGTGCAAGGTGCAAAGTGAACCGCGCCCTAATCCTCCGGCCCAAGAACCACCAACGTCTCTGCAAGCCTTGCTTCATCGCAACTTTCGAAGCCGAGATCCACCACACCATCACCACGAACAACCTCTTTCAGCGCGGAGAACGGATCGCAATCGGGGCCTCGGGCGGCAAAGACAGCACTGTCCTCGCGTCAGTTCTCAAGACGCTGAACGAGCGCCACGACTACGGCCTGGAGCTCATTCTACTCAGCATCGACGAGGGCATCAAAGGCTACCGCGACGACAGCCTGGAGACGGTGAAGCGCAACGCGGTACAATATGGCATGGAGCTCTGCATTATCGGCTACGACGAGCTGTATGGCTGGACCATGGACCAGGTGGTCGAACAGGTAGGGAAGAAGGGCAATTGCACCTACTGCGGCGTGTTCCGGCGTCAGGCACTGGACCGCGGAGCGGCGAAGTTGGGCGTGCGACACGTCGTTACGGGCCACAACGCCGACGACGTCGCCGAGACGGTGCTCATGAATCTGCTGAGAGGCGATCTGCCCAGGCTGAGCAGGAGCACGAGCATCATCACGTCCATGCCGTCTGCGATCGCGCCACCGAAAGCTTCAGGTCCAGGGACAAGCGGCGTCATCGGCAAAAACACGAACCATGGCATCACCGACGTGCGCCGCTCCAAGCCGCTGAAATACGCGTATGAGAAAGAGATTGTGCTCTACGCGCACCACAAGAACCTCGACTACTTCAGCACCGAGTGCATCTACTCGCCCGAAGCCTTCCGCGGCAGCGCGCGCACCCTGATCAAGAACCTCGAGAAGATCCGACCGAGCAGCATCCTCGACGTCGTAAGGAGCGGCGAGGACATGGCGCGGCTCGTGCCTGGTAACGAGGACGCGAAGAGATGCGAGGGCGCGTGTAAGAGTACGAGGAGCAACCTTCCGAGCGCTGAAGAGGAAGAGGAAGGGGCGGGCGGCTGCGGCACTAGTGGGCGGAGTACGGGCGGCGAGATGGCGGCGATGGAAGCGAAGCTCTTGCACAACGACGTCGCATCCGCGCAGGTGCTGGAGACGGAGATCACGCTGCCAGCGCGACCGAGACCACGCAACGGACAAGCGCACGACAGGCATGCGCACACTCCCTTCACGAATGAACCGCCATCGGCGGCGACATCATCAGGTGGCCAAAGGCACGACAGAATAGACGACGACACCACACCCACAACCCCGCGACCCAAATCCCCCACCAAGAAGCGATCCACCACCCACACCCTACCCCACCCCCCCAAGACCCAGAAGCCCGCACAGAAGATGGGCCAGTGCGCCCGCTGCGGCTACCTCTCCTCGCAGTCCATCTGCAAAGCCTGCGTCTTGCTCGAGGGCCTCAATAAGAGCCGGCCGAAGCTGGCCATCGACATCCAGCTCGATGCGGCCGAAGAGGCAGGGCGGTGCTGAGAGGAAGGCGAGGGGGGGGAGCTGATGATGGGTGGGGGCGGGGCGGTGGTGGTGAAGAGACGCGGGTCGTGGAGATATGATTCGATGAGGTCGCCGATAGATAGACTTATACCCATAGAGATTAAGAGGCGTGGCGGATGCCGTGCGCGCCGGTGTGGTTGTCCAACGGACCGCCGACCCGACGCATTTCGCATTCGCAACATCCAACCGCCAACGGGCCCATGTGCGTACAATGTCCCCAACATCCCAACATCCCAGACACCCCCAGTGTCCAGATACCTCAGTATCCAGATGCTCCTGTGTACCCATAACACGTACGAACATCCAACCCCCGCTTTTCCTCCTTCCTTTCCTGACCTCGCATTCCAAAACCCATCCCCTCCAAAGCGCGCCCGACCGGATTCCGAAGCCCGCGAAGTGACCATTGTGGCAAAGACTCCAAATCGCTCGCCGCACCGTTCGTTCTTCTGTGACGTGCTGCTAGGCTGCACCGACGCCGACGGCGATTCCCTGGCTCTGGTTCTGAGCGTGGGTCGGGAGTTGGTCGTGTTGGAGCGCTTGGGATGGCGGCGACTGGGATTGCGCTGCACGGGCTTGTGGCGGGTGAAGTGGACCGAGACGCAGACTGCGGAGGTGAGCTTCGAGTTTGCGACGCGAGTCCTGCTCGGCCTGGAGACGGGGGTGGTTAGCGGTTGTGGTGGCGGGTAGATGGGATGGTATGGGTGAGATGGAGAGATGGAGAGGCACAGAGAGGGGACGAAAGTTGGGAAGGGAGAGTAAGACGTGGGGGGACAATCGAGAAGGAAGAGAGTAGTGGACGTCGTGGCGTTATGTGCATGCGTACGGGGAGTATAAGAAGTGGCGGAGAGGGAAGGAGAGGCAGAGGTGTGGGAATGGAGAGGAAGGAGGAGGAGGAGGAGGAGGGAGGAAGTAAAGTGATGAAGAAGAGGGTGCGGAAGCGGCTCACTCACCCTCAGCATCCGCAAACTCTCCGCCCGGCTCTCGCGCATCATCTTCTTGAACTCGTTCTTCAGCACCCTCGTGCTGATCGTCTCTTTCGGCATCACTCCACCGTTCCCACCACCGTTCCCGTCCCCGTTCCCGTTTGTGCCTCGGACTCCGTTGCTATCGCGCGGACCCCCCAGCATCGCCGCGTAACCCATCCACTGGATCCGCTCGTCCGCGCTTCGAGCCTCCAGCGCCTCGCACCGCTCCAGCAGCGCGTCCACCGCCGTCTCGAGGCCCTGCCGCTCCGTCTCCGCCCGCACCGCCGCCCGCGTCACGTCTTCGAACTCTGCCAGCGTGCCGCGCAGCTCCGACTCCAGCATCGACACGCGCTCGCGCGCGTCCTGCAGCTTCTGAGCCGCGGTGGCGTGCTGCTGCCGCAGGACGTCGACGTCTTGCTGCAGAGCGGCATCGTGTGCGCCGAGTTCGTGGAGCTCGTCTTGCGCCTCGGGGTTTACGGCGGTGTCGGCGGCGCGTTGGCGCGACCTGTGGGCGCCGTCCAGGTCGGCGCGCGCGAGGGTGGGAGCAGCTTGCAGACGCTCCGTTTCGGCGTGGACGGTGGCGAGCTCGGCCTGTAGTTGGGTGCATGTGGCTTCTGCGGTATTCGCACGCTGATCCGCAGTCTCTTTTGCGGCTTCGAGGTTGGTGATGCGGTCTTGTTTCATCTCCATGTCGGCTAGCATGTCCTCTCTGGCGTGCACATTCGATATATCATCCGCTGGCACCAGAAGGGCAATACGACTTTCGAGCTCCGCCAGCTGCGCCTCTTTCGCGCAAATCTCATCCGCGCCAACTGCCTGCTGCTGTTCCAACGTCTTGACCCCTTGCGTGAGCTCCTCGACGCGGTTCATCAGCGCCAGCACCGTGGCCCCCATATCGCCAACCTCCGTCTCAGCAGCTGCATGACGCGCATTGGCGTTGGTGAGCTCATCTCTCAAATGCTGCGCCTGCTGCGCCTGCTCATTCAAGGTCTCAAGTTTTTCTCTAACCGCCACGACCTCGGCGTCTTTCTCAGCATCGCTCTTGCTGTTCAACTCGCGCTGCTGCTTAATCTGCCGCTTCAGAATGTCGTGCTGTTCCGCTAGACTTGTGGCGCGGGTGCACAGGTGTTGCACTTTGGCCGAGAAGCCTGCGAGAGAGAATTCTTCCCGTATGGACGCAGACGACTCGGACCCTGTTGATGGCGAACACATGCTATCGTTTTCGGCCAGAGTCGCTTGGCGGCGACGCAAATTGGAGTCACGAGCCTCTTCCTCGCCCGCCAGAAGGGTGTCCCACAACCCTAATAGAACGGTCTCGTACCGGAAAGACTCGTCGGCGTGAGTGACCATTTTCGCACGGCTCTCTTCGAGCAGCGAGTGGCTTTCGCCAAGCTGAGCGCGATGCTCTTTCAGCTCTGAACGACTTGCATCTAATTGAGTGCGATGCTCCTCGATCCGGCTTTGGCTTTTCTCGAGTGCTTCGCGGGTCTCGCGCAATTCGTGTACCACCTGCTCCCAACTTCGTGAGAGCATGGAGATGCCCTTCTCGGTATAGAGAACATGCTGATCAGACCCCTGATGAGGCACCCTAGGCGGTGTCGGAAACATGAGCTTATTGTGAGTCTCACCACCCACAACAAGGCCGAAGAGCTTGTCGTTGATGTTCTCCATGTGCGCTTCGAGAGCCTGGCGAGCATGTTCTTGGTCTTTGTGAATCTGTTGCAAATGTTGCTGCTCTTTACTGAGGTCGAATAAGCCCCGGTCTAGATAGTCCAGTTCGTCCTCGAGGGAAGACACTTGCAGCTTTTCGGGGTCCTCAGTTGTCGACTGTGGTGGCTTGGCATACGTGTGGTTGCGCTCGGGGTTTGCTTGTATGATGAGCTCCCGCAGACGGTTATTGAGATCCCCGACTCGCTTCTCTATTGTCGCTAGTCGTCGGTCCTGAAGCTCGATCGCGTCCTGGGATCCTGCCCTGCTGCCTTGCGATCGTGCAAAACTGCGCCTGCTACTTAAATTTCTCGAGAAGGTCTGCTTCACTGTGTCTATGCCAATAACCTCCATGAGCCCGTCCAGATGCTCTGGCGTGCGATACAAGCTCCTGTCGTCGAATGCGTTGGCAGGATCGACGGTTGGTGCATGTCCCGTCCTTGCATCTGCATGCGAGTGTGTGCTGAAAGGACTGACATGGCCGCCTGATACAGTCGCACTGCCATCCGCAAAAAGTGCTTCGCCACTCTGTCTCTCAAAAGCACCCTTATAACCCATCTGCAGCACTCCCGCCGTATGTCTCAACAGCTGACCTTGTATCTGCCTCGCTCGCAGCTCCAAGCCCGAAAGTTCCAGAGCCAATTGGTCGCATCTCTTTGTCGCCCCAGCCAGCTCATCCTCTGTTTGCCCCAGGGTGTCACTTCCAGTAGAGACACTAGTATTACTATTATTCCGACCTATCACCAAACTCTTTCTTTGCTTCTTCGGCGACGACGCTGTCGAATCCGTGCGCGAGGGCATCCTGGCGTAGAGTCTGTTCAGCGATTGCGCCGCATCGCGGACCTTCGACTCGAGCGCGAGTTTGCGTTTCACGCCTTCGGTGCGGGCGGACAGGAGCGATTGCTCTTTCTTCAACGACTCGACTTGCTCGAATGACAGTATTTGGTAGTGTTGGCTGTCTCCGAGGGCAGTCTCCAGAAGCAGATGCATAGTCACCGGATCGCTGGCACTCGACGGCGCGGAACTAATTGATCTCCTGCTACTGTTGTGCGATGCGCCGCCATTGGTCAAGTCTGCTGCTAATGGGGCCCTATACGAGTCGGCCGCGAATTTGTTGGGCCCATAGCGCAGCGCCTTGCGGATCGGAACCTGCGAAGCACTGCTGAACGGTGCATGGCCCGGACGAGGGCCGCGATCTTGAGAGGGTTGAAGCTGAGTATAGTTGGCGGACATCGGCGTCTGGAGGTGGTGATCGCTGGAAGGATCGCGATTGAAGGAGTACGGCTCGCGCAAATCATCCTTCTGCATCTTCTTTCAACCCCAGCTTCAAGTCCGAAGTCCCAAGCGGCATGTGTAGGCGCGCATGTAGTATATACCATCGACCGACCCGCAGCAGCTGGCGATGTTTAGTGGGCGAAGTGGCGGCGGAAGGTGCAAGCTGTACGGCGGCGGGAGTTGACGCGAGGTGAAGTGCCGGAGTTGTCGGGCGCTGAGCTGTAGCGACTGACTAGCTGTCGAGAAGGTGTGCAAGCAAAGCGATGGACGAGCAAGATTCAGCATCCAAAAAGACTCACGATTGAGAATGACATCGAAGCATAAGCAACTGGCAGAAAGAGCGGCGGAGGCGGTGCGGCTGGCCACGCGAAAGGGGGTGGTGGTTTGTGAGAGTTGTAGATCGTGAGCAGTAATTCGCAGCACGACTCGTACCTGAGAACCCTAGCGAAACACCATGCCATCTTATCTTTTCTCCGGCACCACGCCGCTGTCCGGTGCGGGCAGGTGCATCGGCATCGGCATCGAGGCGTCGGCATCGGGAATATGAATTGCATTATCTATCTTATCGCGCATTGCCCAACAGACGAAGCGCGAAATTCCCCTCCTCCATCCAGCAGCTTTCCATTGCTCACCTGCAGCTCACCTCCCCCTCCCCCGACCCCCTGACCCCCTGCCGCTCCGCCTCCACATATATACATGACCCATGCCCGCCGCCCGCTTCGTCCGCGCACACCTCAACCTCAGCTACCGAGGATTTGTAACCCAGCAAGCCCGACGTTCCATCACCACCACCTCCCCCAAACCGACTCGCTTCCGACCGCTTCGAATTCGTAATAACCAAATCGGAACAGGCGCCAACATGACGAAGAACCCGCAGTCACCCTCGCAGTCCTCTGCCTCCCAAGACACCTCGGGCTCCTCGCACCCGCTGGACTTCGCCCTCGCCCGCAACAAAGCCTGGGTCTACCAAACGCGCACCTCGGACCCAGACCTCTTTTCGCGCATCGGGTCGGGCCAATCGCCCGAGATCCTGTGGATCGGGTGCGCCGACAGCCGGATCCCCGAGACGACGGTGCTGGGCCTGAAGCCGGGCGACGTGTTCGTGCACCGCAACATCGCCAACATCGTCAACGCGACCGACCTCTCCGCCCTCAGCGTCATCCACTACGCCGTCGTGCACCTGAAGGTCAAGCACGTCATCGTGTGCGGGCACACATCGTGTGGCGGGGTGGCGGGTGCGCTGGGCAATGCGCGCCTGGGCATACTGGATTCGTGGCTGCAGCCGCTGAGGCAGGTGCGTGCGCAGCATGTGGCAGAGCTGGAGGCACTGGCGCCGGCGGAGCGTGCGCTGCGGCTGAGCGAGCTGGGCGTAAGGCATAGTTTGGAGGTGCTCAGGCAGAATGCGGATGTCATCGATGCCGTGGGCGAGAGGGGCTTGCAGTTGCATGGGCTGATTTTCAATGTTGGCACGGGCGAGCTGAGCGTCTTGGATGAGGAGGAGGGCGAGACGGAGAAGGAGATTAGGGGGAAGGCGTTTGCGCTCAAGTGAGGGGTAGGGGACGTTACGATCGGGATGAAGGGTGAAGGGGAAATAGACTCGTACCGTGGTGACCTCTCGTGAGGTCGGCAGCACAGCGCTGCTGTCTGCGGTGCTAGTGTGGTACAGACGGACGGCGTGTGAAGGCATGCTAGGAGCGTAAAACCGTTTTGTGTTTGGGTAGACAATAGAACTCGGTAGTCAGGGAGACATCCCATAGACAGGTTAGACTCAGAGAACTCGGACTTGTTGCACAAGCAGGTTGTATAGGTGGCTGGGAGTGTGTCGCTGTATGCTATATGATGTCTGAGTGGAAAACAAGTACGGAGTTGCCCGTTGTGTCCGCTTCAGGGAGAGAGACTCTTTTTTCACCTCACGCCAAGGAATGGGTTGCGCTCTGCTCGTAACACCATGATCCAATTCCCTTCGTTCTCCCGACATTCTCGCGATAAGACGCTGGGTGCTGTGATTGTGTCCAGGGAAGCAGGTAATTGTGTAGGAGGTGCGTGTAAGAGGTCCAATGTCTGCGTAGTCATTCTCCAGCATGCGACGGCGACTGCATCAAGTAGTCGGCTGGGTCGAGGTGTGTACTGCTCAACCCGCAGTGAAGACATGACTGACAACGCGGGAAGGGGAACTTGGTAGTTGGTGGCACTAGGAAACGTCGTGACTCGGGCTTGGACATGCCAGTGTAGTTTTAGGGAAGATTTGCTGTGCAGATTGCATTGTGTGTCTCAACGCATGTGAGAGGATGTTGGTTCCCTCTTCCCCTTCAGTGACTTTGGAACGACGGAAGTGGTCACGGCCTCGCTCGCGATCTTCTCCCTCTCCGCCTCCTCCCTAGTCTCCTTGAACATGGCCAAGATCGTGGTGAGGTCGTCCTTGGCGTAAGGAAGGTCCGGGTCCTTAACTCATATCTCCCCGTTTGAGTCCAGGAATCTGTAGGCATCGGAGACGAGCCGCTGGGCGTACAATCTTTCTTCGGCGGCTTCCCCGGCCAAGGCGACGTCTCCCACCACGATGTGTCCCAATGAGTCTTGCACCACTCCTCAGCGAGGTCCTAGGTCTCTGCGTCGAGCCACATCTGAATGAGATGAGGTGACAGAGTTCTGAACGCCTCTAAGGCAAGCTTGTTCAACGGGGCGGACTTCATACAGACGTACAAAAACTGAGAGGGTTCACCGTGGGATACGACTTATGTCGTGGCAATTATTGTAAAGTAACATTGCTGCTCCCGATCCCGGCTATCGTTCAAACCGTATGAATAAATCCAGCGTCATACTGCACCTGATCTGTTGTGGAAGTGGAAGGAAAGTCGCAGTGACGGAGACCTGAAAGCCCCGAGACACTATTGTCGGACCTGGGAAGCAGATGTCGATGGAGAGAGTCCGTGAAACACAACGTGTTGCAGGGCAAAAGTTCTTTATAAGAGACAGAATCACGCACTCAAAATCTCTCGCGATTCGGCAAAGTCAAGACTCAGAGTCGTGCTAGGGTTCACATTTTGCGTGCAAAGTGGACACGTCAACACGTTCACAGGATGCCCGCGTCCTTCCGCTGCTGTGAGCTGCGCTCTGCGTCGCTCCACTCTCTCGAAAGGAAATAGGGTTAGAAGGTGAGGCATGTTTCGGTTGAAGGACTCGGAAAAATCCGAACGTGACAGCAGATTGACATCTGTTGGTCTGCACGATTGTGTGGGGGCTTTTCTGAAGTCGGAAAGAATGGTGCACGAGACGAGAGTAATGGATGCATATGCATGGCGCAATAACAGTGCCTCCAACGCCGCGCTGATGCACTCTAATGCATATAGAGCTGCAAGACACGGCCCATCTCAAAGGCTGTCGTGTCGATCCTAGTAGTATCCCGAGCCCGAGATTTCTAGCTTCCCTTCCTTCTCTTCTACGTACGCTACCAGGTCTTCGATGGTTACGACTTTTAGTCCCCACTGCTTTCCGAACGCAAGACAGTCGTCGCGACGCATCATGCCTCCTCCAACGCGCTCGGCCTTGCCGGCTACCTCTTCTCCATCCAGTACCATCTCACATATGACGCCCACCGGCTCCTTCTTGGCCAACCGACAGAACTCCACCGCAGCCTCCGTATGTCCCTTTCTCTCCCGTATGCCACCTGCGCGAGCCTGTAAAGGAAGGACGTGACCAGGTCGGCGAAAGGTTTCGGGCTTCGATGCTGGATCGGCTAGTCGACGACACGTGAGTGCACGGTCGGCAGCACTGATGCCGGTGGTGGTGCTCGGATCGTTCGCGTCGACGGTGATGCAATATGCTGTCCGATTTGGATCCGTGTTGTTGATCACCATCTGAGGCAGGCCTAGCTTCGCGGCGTGGGAGGCAGGTAGGGGCGTGCAGATATAGCCGGAGGTGTAGCGGATCATAAAGGACATCTTCGCAGGTGTGAGGTCTTGCGCGGCGATGATCAGGTCGCCCTCGTTCTCGCGATCGGTGGAATCGAGGACTACGATGAACTCGCCGTTGACTGTGATGGTTAGAGTAGATTGTCCGAGAGGTGATCAGAGGAGTGTGCTCGCACCAAAAGCCTCGATGGCATCTGAGATCGAGTCGAAGGTGTGTCCCATGGCCGTGGCTTGGACGTGATATCGAATATGGATCCTGTGTTTGAGTAGGTCTCTACTTTCCCAATGACAGCTGCCCGAAAACCCTGGATTGGAGGATGGCGGAGGACACTCGGAGGTAGAGCACTCGAAGGAGAGATTCAGTACTTGACGAAGTGGGACCAGTTTCTTTTGATTTCCGATGTGTTACAATAGACGACAAGGTGTTGGAGTTCAGAGACGGCGAGAAGTGGAAGACGAGTCGGATGTAAGCGTCAAGGTAAAGCTAGCGCAATGCCTCAAGGAACCACGACTCGACAGCTGGAGATGCGCCGACGATGCCACTGCGGGCTAGAGGTGGTAGTTGTGTGCGTTTTCATGGCGACGGACAAGCGCACCGAAGATGGATGACTCTACGCGGTCTTGAGAAGTGTCTGTGGGCCTGTGGGCGTGGTGGGGCAGGACGTCGAGGGAGGGGTCCGGGCGAGGGCCTGGGATTTCTTCTCCGGCACACACGATGCCAGCAGTTGCGTGGGACGGATGATATCTGAGTAAACTTGAGCATCGACGGTAGTACTCGTTGTTGTCCATCAAGTGGGTAAATTGGCTAAGTTGCGTTTCATTTGCAACAAGCCTCACGTTGGTATATGTTGAGTAAGCTGTGGTGCACGCTGATGAGAGGGCATTCGGATATGTACGACCATTCTATGCTCTACTTTTGATTCGCTAGATACAGCCAACCAACACGCCAACTATGTATGTAGAGAGATCCAAAAAAGAAAGTTGCGGGAAATCCAAGAGAGCTGATGTCGAGGTCAAAACGAAGCACAAGCGCGTGATTCAAAACAGAAACAAAAAAATAAACCGCCATGCTTCATACCACCAGATCAACCACTTCCAACAAGCTGCATCACTAATTGTCGGTGCCATCCTTCTGCTCGGACAGAGAGTACGTCCAGCTGGTCTCGATGCTGAAGTAGTCCTGTCCAGCCCAGCCGCCCTTGTACGAGCCCCAGCTCGAGTCAAGAGGAGTGTCGTACAGTGTGCAGTAGGTACCCTGAGCGATGCTGTTCTTCTTGACCATGTAAGCGTTGAACATGTTGCAAGGCACGTAGCCACTGCTGCTCGAGCTCTTGTGGGCCTTGTTGTAGGCGGTCTGAGCAGTAGCGTAGGCGGCGCAGACAGATGGGTCGTATGGGCCGGGGAAGAACTTGGCACCAAGGTTGTAAGACGGAGCGTTAATGGCACCGGCGCACTTCTTGGGAGCCTCGTAGCCTGCACAACGAGCCGGGATGGTGTTGTTGGTCTTCGCATAGCCGTTGCTGCCCGTAATGACGACTACGAACGACGCGCGGGTTTGTCCAGCGTTGACAGCAGCTGCAGCATCAACACCAGAGCCCCAGAGTGTGCACTTGTAGTTGGTGATCGAAGATGGATTGTCGCACTGACCAACTGTAGGGTTGAGAGATGGGTCACGCTCGATGTAGATGTTGAAAGCAGTGCAGAGAGTTGTATTGTCGCACAGCTGGGAGCAGGCCAGAGTGTCGTAAGTTGACAGGGTGTGCAGACCAAGGTAGGAGTTAGCGTTGACCGCGTCGTTGAGGTCAGTGAATGTGTTGACGTATCCCTTAGGGGTCTTAGTCTTCTTAGCGGTGGTGTGGAAGTCGGGGTAGGCCAAGAAGGCTCCAGTTGTATCTGGCGTAACTTTTGGGCCGTATCCGTCGGGTTGAATGGCACATGGGTCTTCTGGGTTGATGAAACCGCAGTAGGTGCCAGCCTCAGGAACGGTAGGGCAGGCTGAAGTAGAGCTGGTAGTAGCGGTTCCCGACACAGTGTTGATGGAGACGGTAGTAGAGGTTGCCGACGGGATAAGAGATGAAGAAGATTTCGACGACTTGGCAGTGGAGGTGGAGATGGAGGTGGAGATGGAGGTGGAGGTCGAGTCCTCGTTGCTGCTGTCCTTACGCTTGGCCAATCTCAGCTTGGCAGGGGCAGAACTGGCAGCAGCAGCAGAAGCAGCGACACCAGTCACCGAAGCGGTCTCCACTGCAACAACTGCGGAAGTGGCAGCTGCAGCTGCAGAAGCTGGGTTGTAGACGGCTGTGTCGTTCGAAACACCAACTGGTGGACCAGTTGCACTGGGGGCAGGGGCGTCGAGGACGGCACCGAAGTCAAGCATTTGCGGGGCAGGAGCTGCTGCTGCGATTGCGGCCAAAGCCGAGAAGAGAGCGAAAGAGGTACGCATGTTTTGTGAGGGATGATGTTTATCCTTGAAGGACAGTGTTGATGCAGAAACCTGTGAGAGGCAAGCGAGTGTGTTTAAAATGATTGACTGCAAAGCGAAGGTGAGGAGGATGAGGATGAGGATGAGAGAAGACGAAGTGGAGGTGATGATGATGGGAGCTGACTGGAGGTCTTGACCTGAATATATACTCCTTCCACGTGCCATTACTCGGCCACATCGTGAAAACATACAGGGTCGAGACTCCATGTTTGTGAGGCCGTAACGGTAATGCCTTTCCCACGCTACTCATCGTTCTGCCGCACGTATGGCATTGATCGGAACAAGATGATGAAGCTAGCTATGTCAAGCGTCCGATTCGACGACGAGGCGCAAACAACAGACCGAGCGTGACTGATCCGACTCGAAGTAGCAAGGCCACGAGGCCAGGCGCATGGCATTACGCTATTGAGGGTTCCTGCAGACACGCATGGCGGTTTGTAGCCGGGGGAAACGGTTGACAAATCTCTGCCTCTTCTCCCAGTACTTGGAAACAGTTTAGTCTACCGCTCAGCTTGGGACTTCGAAGCGAGTGTCTAACGGCTAGTGTGCATTTGATAGACAGGAACAGCCGTACTAGAGAATGCGCAAAGGTTCCTGGGCGGCTGGACGGCACGAGCATACGCGTCGGAGCAGCCTCGGAGGTTTTGCACAACGTGTTGTTTCCCATTGACGCAAAACATGTGGAAGAAAGGCCCAGGCAAGGTTCTCGGAAACAGAAGGCTTGAATGTTAAACTTGGGGGACTTGCTGTCCTATTGGAGCCGCCATGTGCCAAGAACAAGCGAGATCTTCGGCTAGCTAGAGGCGGGAATGCCGCCATCCTCTGCAGATCCGGAGAACCATCCTTGCCCGGGCCCCTCGAACAGGCTTGGCCTTGAGAGCTCGCGCTATCAACAAGAGAATCTGGCTTCCATGTCCTTCCAGGACAATGCCCCCTGCGCTGCAAGTAACTCAGCTGATCAGGAAGTGCGCAGTGGTCGGGAAGCTTGTCACCACTCGAAGAGGAAGAAGAGAGTTTCGATTCAGACCAGACCTGGAGTCCGCGAGCCAAGAGCTTATGAAGGCTCACGCAGGTCATGCGCTTCGGTGTCTTCATCGGACTGATTACTGAGAGTGAGACATCGACTGCCGTACTCCGATCTTCACCCACGAACGACTGAGGTGGATTCTAACAGACTCTTTAGCTATACTGATTCAGCATTAGCCGCGATTTCTGCAAACAAGAAGCTACTACTGGCGGCGTCAAATCATGCCCGACGTCCGTCCTGGCTGTGCTCAGGGCCATGCCAAGCGATAATCCACGCACGACACTGTCTGGCATGTTCTAGGGGAGCTTCCAGCGAAAACGACGAACTCTTTCCGAGCATGGCAGATGATCACTCTGTGGTTTAGCACTTTCCCGAATACTGCATCAAGGTCCTGAGCAAGGGCGTACGTACTCTGTCACTTTAGCATCGAGGAGCCCTTTCAGCTTGGAGCGTTTCTCTGGTTCTACGAGGGCCGTACCATGTTACGCGCCAGCCGCAGCACGATCCAGGTTAACAACCCGTGGTCATAAACATCGACCGCAGCTCCGCAGAATTGCGAGCGTCCAGGCTCAGTCCGGCTTGCCACGCTCACTTAGCGTCCCTATCTACAAGTCCTCATGCACAAGAACGTATCAGCAGCTGTTGTATCTTCAGCTGAGCTGCAAATGTCACTGCCAAAGTTTGAAGCCACGAAGAAGTTAGATGTGTGGCTTTCACACTCTGCTCCGAAGTTCCACCGACTCGCAGTTCGGACCATCTTCCCACCCGATGCATCAAACTTCGCAACTTCACGTGCACAAGTCCACAACTCCATGTCGTAGCGTTGGCGCGTAGAAGTTGGAGCTCGCGACTGCTGACCCAAGGAAGGTAAGGTAGCGAAGACTAAGTGACGCCTCGATGACAGTTCTGGGCGCCTCGTGGAGACGACGCCTCGGATGTCGGATTCCAGCCCTATACGCGGCGAATCTCAGCCTTGTTGACTGAGACACTCAGATCCGAAGCCCAAGCCCTGAAAGATTGCTGCTGTTGTGCGAGCTGCAAGGCTGAGACATCCAGATCAGAAACAGAGACCTTGACGTGTTGCAGCTGTTGTGCAGCTTGCGAGGCTGAGACGCCCAGGTCATGTAGCGTGGAACCCTGACCCATCGCAGCTGTATGAAGTCTTGAGAGACGAGGGCTAGATTCCTCTAGGTGACAGTCATAGTTGGATACGATGGAACGAATGAGTAATACAAGTCTTTCAACGACGGAAGTCCTCGTCGTTGCCTTGTGCTCTTCGGCTCAGTGCGACTTTAGTGGGCCTACTGGGCGACCCAGAGTTGACAGTGCTGTGGAAGTGCAAAAGAGACCAAGGATGAGAAGGCGAAGACTCAAAGGGGTAAAACAATAAAAGCCGACGATTAGTAGCACGCTACGCTGTGAGCAGGAGCATCTAGTTACGCTGAAGTACCTCCTGGACCGACTCCTCTACACCGTACGCCTTTGATCTTCGGTGTCGTAACTTCAGCATCTATTCGTCGATCATCCAGCGGCCTCCTTGACTTTCCCTGCCTCCGGTGGCTCATCGATGAACTGTGGCGGCGCTGTTTGGTCCATCATAAAGCTTGGCACACCACTCTCCATCTCGCCCATGCCCTCGAACTCCACCTCCTCGCCCAAAGCTTCCAGCTCAGCGTCCAACTCCGCCTCGTCCACATCTTCAGGCACGTCGTAGCTCCTGCTGATGCTCTCTTGTATATCGTTCCCCATGTCCATGAGATCGGCCATCTCGTCCTGCATCTTCTCGATCTTGTCGATATTCACTTTGCCATACTGCTTCCGCAGCTCCTTGGTGGTAGTCTTCATCGCGTCGACCGTCGTCATTGTGTTCTTGAGGTTGTCCTGCATCATGCCTGCTTGCTCCATGTTCCAAGACTGTTGCTGTAGCTGGTCGCGCTGTGATTCGTAGAGTTTGCGTTGCCGTAGCACTTTCAGCGCCTTCTGCTTGATCGCCGCTTTGCCGGGTCCGTCCTTCATTCGGGCGAGGCGGGTTTGATAGGTCGTCAGCTCGGCATTTAGCTTGGCGAGCTTAACGTCTATGGTCTCGATGCGGCCGTCGACCTGGAAGTTACGTTAACAGAGTCAGGCGGATGCGTATGCAGGAGATGCGGACGTTGGCTATGGCACTATTCAGCGTAGGCTTCGGCCCTGTACTCTTTGCACCAAACAGGCGATTCATAGTGTCGTGTATCGGTCGCTGGGAGACCAGCAATCGAGAAGTGTTCTTAAAGACTTTAGAAGTCTAGTAGGGTTGACAAGCACTGTATGGTGTAAGGTCGACAGATCTGTGATGATGCCTTGTAGAGTTCATAAGGACCAGGCAGCCGCTGTGTGTCGAAGGCGCTGTGGTCAACCTGTCCGCGGGCAAGCGATGGGAATTCTCTCCAGATTGTTTGTGATGGTCTTGCAAATTGTGTCTGCCTGGCGAAGCTCGTCGATAGACATGGCGCCCACACTATCATCTCCCTTCTCCCCGTTCGTCACGGCATCACGTGCAAGTCAACCTACTTCGGTCACTCCCTCAGAGCAAGTACCCTTGTCTCCTCACTTCTACAGTCACGGTAAAGGTGAGACGCTACAAACATGGAAACCCCCTACAGCTGGGTTGCCTGCGGGCTCTCTACAGCTACACAGACGACCAGGAGGAGTACAGGCAATGCAACAATAAAGTGAAAGTGAGGCTGCGATTGTGCTCTGCCCCGTGAGTGTCTGTATGGGTGATCATGGAGCACGCGATGTCTTTGCGCTTTGCAATGCGGCAAAGCCTCGCAGGGAACGACCCCCTTCAGCTTTGAGTCCGGTAGCTTTATACAGTAGATGTGCAGACAGCAGTGGCTGACAGTCGACACCGAATTCGTGAAACCCCCTGGTGATCAGTTGTCGCATGTTTCGAGGCTGCAGATCCCACCTCGGATGCTGAACAACGTTCGACTCCTTAAGATATCGACACTTTGACCTGCAAACAACCTTGTGCGCGAAATGCCGCTATGGTGAGTCCCTCCACGTTGCACGACCCTTCCTCCTGATGGTCTTCGCCCACGTTCCGGCGCCCGCCCGGTGTATACAACCACCCCTGCTTGTGTGCTCACCGCGCACTATCCGTACACAAGGCGCTGACACAGCTGCACGCGCCAGAGCAATGATCCCGTAACCGCATTCTGATGAACAGCGCTTTCTTTCGGCTCACGCATTGAGGCTCTCCCTCGAGACACGATCCCGCGGTCGCGGCTCACGGCACCTTTGAACGACGAGCAATCGCATGACCCTCCGCCATCAATCGAAAGTCCTCCGTGCCTGAAAGGGTTCCCTCAGCAACGGTGCCAATTCTTTCATCATGTTCTGGCGTTTTGGCGGATATGCAAACATATCGACCCTCGACTCTATACTCGACAAAACCGATGTGACGGTGGAAGAGCTCCTCGAGGAGAGTGACCTCATCCAAGAGCTCAAGCAACAGAACTCCAAGCTCATAGAATACCTCCGGGAAGAGTCTGTGCTAGAAAAACTGCTCCGCTACGTGGTAGCGCCCAAGGACTCGGTCGGCGAACTGATCACCAGCGAAGATGGCAACAAGAGTGGTGGAATCGGCTCGATATTCGGGAAAGGTAAAGATCGATCGGGATCCAAGTCGGACTCAAAAGTGTCGGAACCAGGCGAGAGCGAGGAGGAGAAAAGGGAGAAGCAGAGGCTGAAGTACTCTTATGTGGCATGCGAAATACTTTCATCAGAGGTGTGGTCAATAGCAGAGGCCCTATTGGAACACCCGCTGCTGCTACAGAACTTCTGGGAATACCTGAAGTGGTCTGCTCCCTTGGATCCTCTCCAAGCGGGGTACTTCACAAAAGTGAATGAGTCGTTGCTAGACAAGAAGACTGAGGAGATGCTGGCCCTCTTCAAGTCACTGGATAATATAATACCGAACATGCTACAGCATGTGGATTGTCCAATGATTATGGACCTACTGTTGAAGATCATCAGCTTGGAAAAGTCAGAAGGTGGTCAAGGTATAGTTGACGTAAGCGCGCTGAATCCTTCTAATGTCCGAGTTTCGAAGGCCTTGATTTCACGATGTGCTGACCCAAATTCTGCTCAGTGGCTCCAAGGACAGAATCTCATACCAATC
>NAJN01001290.1:0-12437 GCA_005059845.1 Cryomyces minteri
CCAAGGTCCGAACATCACAGATAAGGAGACGGTGCTCGCCTTTGCGCGCATGGCCTCCAACGCCTACATACTGGAGCCGCACACAGGCGAGTGGGAAGACGTGAGAGCACACTCGGCCCTTCCATCTCTCGACTGGTGGCTGATTCGAAATGCAGGTTGGTGGAGGCTTCAACTACACAGAAGATTTCGGCTGGGAGAGCGATGGGCTGCGTGGGCATATCTTTGCGGACACAAAGAACAAGACTGTCGTCATCGGATTGAAAGGCACTTGTACGTACAGCTCATGCTCCTTCAACTCTAACCGCCTCCAACTGACCTTCGCCAAGCTCCAGCGGTCTTTGACGGAGCTGATACGACAGGAAACGATAAGCTGAACGACAACCTCTTCTTCAGCTGCTGCTGCGGCCAAGGAGGACAGTTCTTGTGGAAGCAAGTATGCGACTGTCAGACATCGACCTACACTTGCAACTCGACGTGCCTGGTGAAGGCACTAAAGAACAAGAACCGGTATTACTGGGCCGCACAAGATCTGTATCACAATGTTACGGCAATATACCCAAACGCAGATATCTGGCTGGCGGGCCACTCCTTAGGCGGGGCAGTCAGCAGCCTTCTTGGGCTGACCTACGGCCTTCCAGTAGTAACCTTCGAAGCGCCCGGAGAAGCTATGCCTGCTGCTCGTCTGGGTCTCCCTACGCCTCCTGGTTACCACATTGGGGCCCATCAAGGAAGGTCTGATACTGGTGGCTACCACTTTGGCCACACAGCAGATCCGATCTTCATGGGCATCTGCAACCGCGCGAGTTCCTTCTGCACGCTTGGCGGCTACGCAATGCAGAGTGTCTGTCACACAGGAGCGCGATGTGTATACGATACAGTCGGAGACCTCAAGTGGGGAGTGGGCGTTGGCTACCACAGGATCCGGAGCGCCATCGATGTCATCAAACGATACAATGAGACTGCTCCATGCGAGCTTGACGCCGACTGCTCGGACTGTTACAACTGGAAATACTTCGAAAGTAACGGCTCGGACACGACGACCAGCACAGCAACGACATCCTCGAAAACGCGTACTCGGACACAGACGTGCAAGACTCCTGGTAAGTGCATTTCGTCTTATCCATGTAGCAGATCCAGCTAAATCATCTTACCAGGCTGGTGGGGCTGTCTCGACGAAAGCACAACGGAGACCGGCACCCCGACGTCCGTGTCAACGATCACAACAACGAGCTGCAAAACCCCAGGCTGGTTCGGCTGCAAAGATCCCACAACCACCACAATCACCACAACATCCCCCGCCCCCGCGAAGCCCGCCCCCACCGTGACCGCGACGTCCTACCCGACCTCCAGCACCTCATGCAGGCACCCCGGCCTCTTCGGTGGCTGCCGAGACCCGACGTCCCCCCGATCCCGCCACACAGCTTCGCGCACGACGGCCAGCCCGCCGTCCACGACGTGCACGTCGAAGGAGTGGTTCGGCCTCATCTGCGTCGATCCATCGCCGGACAGCACCACGCCCGCGCCGACGCGGACGCCTAGCGGTGCGCCGGAGCCGGTCAAAGGAAGGCAGTGCGTGCAGAGGAGGTGGTACGGGCTGTGCAAGGAGTGGCGGGAGGTGGGGGATCTTTGGAGGAGCGATCTCTAAGCGCTAGGGCTTTTCGGTCCTTGATGGCGTGTACGTGAAAGAGCGAGCATCACGAGGTATCTACGAGGGACTACGAGTGCTTAAGGACGGAGGGCGTTTTGGGTCTCACGGGCGCCGGGTACTGGCGCTGGATTCGTTCGTCGCGAGGGGCAATTGGGATCGTCATTGGAGTTCAGGTTCCGGTTGGACGCGGCGGAGGAGTTGAGGAGTTCAGCATTGGGGGGAAACGGAAAGCTCACAGCGCGCTCGCTCGCTACAGCGCATTCAATCAATCGTGCAACGTACACAGCACTGCTTGACCATGTTGTGAACTAGTGGCTCGCGCGACTTTGTCAGACGTGTCTGGGTGCCACCTCCTCCCCAGAAGCTGTACCTTTCCCAAGGTTCTCCGGTATGCCTGCTCCGTCGCGCGAAAGTCCATCTCGCGCTCCGTCACTCACAACGCCAACCCTCGCACATTCGCCGACGTAGGCAGCCCCTCCAGCATCTCAGCCATGACCTTGCCCGTGCCGAGCGAGTGCGAGATGCCTACAGTAGCATACATGTGTCAGCGCGGCTTTCTCTCGCCCGCCCGGATGGTGCGACGGTGGGCGGGGGGAAGGGAGTGAGAGACGGAGAGGGAGAGGACGAACCCCAAGGACCGTGGCCCGCAGCAACGAAGACGCCGCCTTCGCCGCCGCCGCGCGTGGCGTAGCGGTCGCCGAGTTGCGCGTCCGGGATGCGGCTGAGGATCGGCTGGCCGCGTGGCGTGACGGGGCGGAAGCACTGGGCGGGCCCCATCAGCTGCATTCCCATTCCCCAAGACCGCTCACTGCACGCCGTGAGGTGGGATGGGGTCAACGCACCAAGCCCTCCCTGACAACCTCCAGGTCGTCTTCCGCGCTCGGTATCCCCAACAGCCGCGTCGCGACCTCTTTCAGCCTGTGCACCTCCTCCGCGTCGATGCGCGCGTCCGTGGGCAGGTCCGGCAGCGGAATGCCGCTGTCGTTGAGACCCGCGACGTAGATCTCCCCGCCGATGCGGCTGAAGATCTCGGGCGAGAAGCCGGCCGAGTCCGTGGCGAATACGGCATGGCAGCCCTTCTCTTCGTGCGCGGCGCTCCAGCGCGGCGAGCGCACGACGAGCGAGTGCCCGGCGAGCTGGGATACAGGCAGGGTGAGGGTGGCGGAGGGGAAGAGCGTGCCGAAGGCGCGCGGCGTCCAGGCGCCAGCGGCGATAAGCAGACGCGTGCAGGGGACTGCGAGATGCTGGCTCAGCCCATCGGGGGGTGGAGGCGGTGCGGGCGGTGGTTTTACGTACTGTCTGTTTCCGTGCCGTCGGAGCTGAGGAGGCGCACGCTGGCGAGGTTGTCGCGGATGTCTTTGGAGACAGAGATGACGCGCGCGGGGTGGTGGAGCTGCACGCCGCGGGTGGTGCACTGATCGAGGAGGAACTGCGATAGCCGGAGGGGGTCTCTGCTCAAGTGAGCACGCGTGGGGACTTCGATCGTGGACGGTGCAGAGCGTACACTTGTGCCACAGTCTCATCCTCACTGATTACCTCGACGCTCGTCCCCTGCCTCTTCGTCAGCCACGCCGGGCCCTCTCCCTCGCTGAACTCGTGTTCACCAGCGGCTTCGGCTCGACTGCTCCCATGGCGCAGCCAGTCGTCCCCTCTTTGTCGGGTTCCGCCCACTACGCTGCTCTCCTGACTCAGGGAAGTCCCCGTGCTCCTGCTGTATCCCCATTTCACCCTCCCATCGTGCTTGTCGGCGAGCTCTTTGTGAAGTTTGAATGACAGCATGCCGAGAGGGGCCACTGATGGCGAGAACCCTAAGCATCGTTGTCAATGCGTCTTTCCCTGGTAGAGGATCATCATTCATACATACAGTCTGAGGCCAAGAATCCTCCAGCGTATCCTGACGCAGACGCGAATAATCTGGGTGAAGCTTCGACAAGGTGGATACTTTGCGCTTGTGTTCTTGGAGATTCTGAGAGGTAGTATGCGGTTGAGCAACCAATGATGCCGGCTCCTACAATGACGGTGTTAGACATTGGGATTGAACTCTGCACAGACGAACCAAGACAGCCTGGTATGTACGCTGTAGTACGTGAAATGGGCATGTGTTTACATTGGCAGTTATTGGGCTGCTCATGTTTTCTGGACATGAAGTGCCGACCCCCGAACCCCCACCATGATGACGTCTGCAGGGTTCCAGGTAACGAAGTCCACACGACAAGAAAACTTGTGACATTTTGATGTATCGTCTTCTGCCTTGCATAAACGGATTATCGTATAGCAAGCATGTCTGCAAAGGGGAAAGTGATCATCTTGACAGGCGCCTCAAGAGGTAGGTACCCCCTACTTACGACTCGAAGAAGCTGAACGATTCCTAGGCATTGGCCTTGCGATCGCACATTACTTGCTGAAATCAGCTTGCAATCTGGTTGTCGTCGCACGAAGCCAGAAACCTCTGCAGGAGCTCAGCGATCAGTATCCCGGCCAAGTGGAAGTACTTGCAGGGGATCTTGCAGATGCATCTCTGGGACCGAAAGCCGTCAAAATGGCGTCTTCAAGATGGGGGAAACTTGATGGTTTGATAGTGAACCATGGGGTACTTGCACCGGTGAAAAGGATCAGTCAAGCAGAAGTAGAAGAATGGCGCGAAGCGTTCGATATCAATGTCTTCTCTGCAGTATCTCTTGTTCGTAAAACACTTCATTTGATATATGTACAGACGGAAAGGCGCTAATACTACAGAGCAGGTCAAGGCGGCTCTTCCTGACCTTCGCTCCTCTAGGGGCCGAATAATCTTCTGCTCTTCTGGTGCAGCTATCGGCGCGTACTCTACCTGGGGGGCTTACGGTGCAACCAAAGCTGTCCTCAACCATATGGCAATGACACTAGCCGTCGAAGAGCAGGAAGTAACCACAGTCTCGATCCGACCAGGAGTCGTCGACACCGAGATGCAGAGGGAGTTGAGAGAGGTTCACCATGAAAGCATGGACCAGAAAGATGCTGCGAAGTTTGCGGAGCTGAAGTCGACTGGTGGGTTGCTGAGACCGGAACAGCCAGGTCACGTTATGGCTAAACTTGCTCTTGATGCGCCGCATGAAATGAGCGGGAAGTTCCTCAGGTACGTGGTAGTGTTTTGCCCTTGAAACTCGATGCTGACACTCGTTTGTTGCAGCTGGGATGATGAGTCGTTGGCAAGGTTTCAGGATGCGTAGAAGTCCTGTACAGTTGACAGTTACGCACAGAGTTGCGACCGATGGCAAGCAACATATACTGCAGCAGACTGAAGACTGAGAGCAAGAATCAGTGAGATACCGACTATAAATTATAGAATTAAGTGGTGTATTTGTAGAAGCTTCAGTTGAAAGATGAAAAGCATACGTTTTTGACAGCAGTAGACGCCGAGACGCCTTCAGGCTTAGCATGGAATGTTTTTTTGCATCATAAGCAGGAATTGTGCGGACACTCGGGGGTTAGGAAGCAAAGGGTTGAGCTTACACATGTCGTGTCTTATTCTCAACCACGATTGGAGACATCCTAAAGCACAAGATTAGCGTGGTGCTCGTCGGTCGATCGATGGTAATAGCGAAACTCGGTGGTGTGTGCACATTTCAGGTAATCGAACCAGTTTACTCGTCATTGAAGATCCGTATTTGATAGTACATTGTTTTGTTCATCATTGTGTAATTTCGGCAAGTAGAGAATAGCCCAGCTTACCTCGGTGCTTTGGGATTGTCAGATCGGTCTCTCTAACAGTTCAGCATTCACACATCTACGATCCCAAGAACTTGTGACATCGTATGGGCCAGCCTGATGCTATGCTCCTATGTGGTGGCAGCTCTAGTTGGGGGTGTGTATGTCTATTCGTCTCAGTCGACTATCGAGCTTAACAGCTTCCTGCCTAAACTGATCTGACGTTACACGTTCGACGTCGTCCGTTGTACATGTGTATGCTGGCGGACAACAGTAGCAGGTTTTGTAGCGCGAGGAATTCAACTACCTTTCGTCATGTCAGCTTCGCACCAAGCAATGAGATACAAATGAGCGAGGTCGAGAGTAGAAGTATTCTCAGGAAGTCCGTTTGGTTAAGACAGGTAAATCACCACGGGAGCCGAAGCTCATTGTAAGATAGGGGCGACACGAAAGTTCATCTTTGAATGTAGGCACGTGTTGAGAAGGAGCAGGCACTTACACGTTGTCACGCACCCTCTTCCATCTGCGACGAATGTTCCATGTGGGTTGTTGTTGAGCGAGGCTCGGAGCTCAAGGAGTTTTTGTACATTTGAACATTCTGGTCGTAGCTTCTACGCTACGCTGCCACGTTGTTCCGGCAGTTAAGCTTACATTGAGGCTCTTCGAAGTCCACATATAAACCGTGGTCACTGCGCCCTCCGAAATGTAGCAAGGGTAGCAGTTACTGGAGCGCAGCTTCCACTCCAAGCAGTTTTCCAACCTGGTCGTGTTCGTTCATAATGTCTGATCGCGAGTTTGGCAGTAAGTCTTCTCTGTATCTACCCGTTCAAAACAATGAGAAGATTTAGAGGCCACGTCACAACCTACTACGGTGCTCACCGGATTGCAGGTAACGAGGATCTTTCCTTGCCCAAAGGTAGGTCTACGTCTGAAACACGTACTTTTTGTTTGCGCGGACACCGATCCTAGCCGTGCGGGTTTTGTGCCTCGTTCAGCCATCTTCCCCGTCGGATGTCCTTCTCGGAGCCACCGATGCTTGTACAGCGCTGAACACCCTACTGATATCCTGCCAGCGACTGTCCAAAAGATCATCAACGAAGTCCTCGCCTCTGATACCGGCATGACGTTCGCGAAGGATTCGCGCGACCTTCTGATCGAGTGCTGCGTCGAATTCATCACCATGATATCTTCAGAGGCCAACGAAATCGCCGAGAAGGAGGCGAAGAAAACGATCTCCTGCGAGCACATTCAGGCAGCCTTGGAGAGGCTGGAGTTCGGAGATTATGTCAAGGACAT
This sequence comes from Cryomyces minteri, assembly GCA_005059845.1. Classification (NCBI taxonomy): domain Eukaryota; kingdom Fungi; phylum Ascomycota; class Dothideomycetes; genus Cryomyces; species Cryomyces minteri. Next base: position 6,629 of record NAJN01001290.1, read on the forward strand.
CTTGGAAGTTGCGTCCCAGCACAAGCAGCAGCAAGTGGTCAGTGGACCGAGGGAGAGCTGTGCAACATTGTGAGCTAACAAAGGCAACCAGACAAGAGAGAAGAAGCAGAGCAAATTGGAACAAAGCGGATTGTCCGAGGAAGAGCTTCTACGACAGCAGCAGGAGCTTTTCCGGTCGGCTACGGACAAGTTCAATACTGGTCCGTAGGTCTTAACGTGATGCGTAGTAGCACTAGCGACATCTTTCAGGCGCTCTTAGCCTTACACGGAGGCTTAGGACGCTTCTGAGGGACGGGTACTCTGGCGTTGGCTTCAGGATTGATGGCGGAGGGTTGTGATGCTCATTTGATACCCAATAAATCGCGCAATCGATTGCTTTCCTGAGATCCATGTATACCGTGACGCCTTGTGTCTCCCAAGTCGTGTGACTGTATTCAACACAGTGTAGAGTGCTGTAGGGATGACGCAGAGACCCGAGCTCCTGCGTAGATCAGCCGGCGTATGGAACATCAACAGGCAGAACCACCAAGCTCACACCTCTGTATCCCTACATCCCCGTTCTGTACGTAACACCTACAAAACACGTTCGACTGTACAGTCTTGGCCCTAGACTTTAAACAGCACCTTCTAAACACTACCATGTCCGGCCTCGAGAAAGCCCTGTTCAACCTGAAGGTATCTCGAGATCTGTTCCACAACCCCCACCACCCCGCGCTGACACCAGTGAAGTTCACAGCGAAGCAGCTAAACCGACAAGCAGCCAAGGCTGGCAAGGACGAACAGACCGAGAAAGCGAAGCTGAAGAAGGTGCGCGACTCCGATCTCCTCCACCTCTATCCCGCGCCGGCGTCCCGCATCAGCACTCCCGTTAGTATCGCCAGCTTACGGCTTCCTACTTCTAGGCAATCCAACAGAATCACTCCGACATCGCCAAGATCTACGCCCAGAATGCTATCCGAAAGCAAAACGAGAAACTCAATCTTCTCCGTCTAGCCTCACGTATCGATGCCGTGAGCTCGAGAGTACAAACGGCTGTGACGATGAGGCAGGTCACCGGGAGTATGGCAAACGTAGTGAAAGGCATGGACTCCGCCATGAAGGCCATGGATTTGGAGAAGGTAAGACTGAGACAAGTACAGACGCAAAGCTTCAGTGCTTGAGAGCATGGCAAAGAAAACGAAGATCGACAGCTGACAGCATGCCCTCAAAGATCTCAGCAGTGATGGACCGGTTCGAGACGCAATTCGAGGACCTGGATGTCGCAACCGGATACTACGAGAACGCAACCTCGCAAGCCACTGCGGTCGGCACGCCGCAAGAAGACGTCGATCGCCTGATGAGCCAAGTTGCGGACGAGGCGGGGGTGGAGCTGCACCAGGAGATGGCGGCTGCGACGCCGGCGAAGGAAGTGAAGACGGGTCCGACGGAGCAGCAGGAGGATGTGCTAGGGGAAAGACTAAGGGCGTTGAGGAATTGAACATGAATCAGCGGAGGCAGGGCTGAGGATATCATGGCGTTCGATGGTGTCTATGTGGTAATCAGGAGTTTTGAGGTATCGCGGGCGTTGAGCGGGCATTTGTGTCCACGATAGCATTTCACAGTTTCGTGATGTAACGAACTCGGGAGGAAGACGGGACACTTCGTACTGCAAATAGTTCATACGTCACACAAGTGGTCTAGATGTCGCTCATTCGCCTCAATGTCCCTTTGCAAGTGCCTAAGTGGGTACGGTTCTGTAGAGCAACCTGAGTGACTAAAGTAGATGCGTTAGTTCGACGAGGCTCATAGAACGCGAGCGTCCCTCCAAGATGGTACGTCGTTCTCTCTATAGCTAAACGCAAGGGCATTTTCCTCCAGTCCGACCAAACGCCACCAATGTCTCCAAGCATTCCCCTTAGCCGCAACCGTTCACTGAACTCGATGGTAGGAGTCCTTGTGATATCGCAGTCGAAGAGAAGGCGGAGCTCAGGCGGACGTGGCATTGGCTGAGCGTAGCGGCAGTCGCCATACCAGACTCCATTCTTTCGTTCCAAACCATGGCTATCGACGGATCCTTAACATTGATGCGGACAAAGTAGAAGATCGAACTACTCTTCGTCAATGGTGTTGCGAGTAGAAAATTCTTGATCTCTTTCCCAAGTGTGGTCAGCTCTGAGTTGTTATATCGACAACGTTCGCAAAGATCAAACAAGCGATAGAAGTGCTAGCAGCGGCTCAAGAGAGTGTATGACTTCGAAGATGATGTTTCCTAGAACTTTCATGCGTTCTATCAAAAACGCCACGACATGTAGATAGGGCGTAGCAGCTTTGAAAAGCGTTAAATGGATTTGACACGTCTTTCTGAAGTAGAGACAGTTCACTGTTTCTGGTTTCACGTCTTAGACTGAAATCTGTGGGATTCTTCGATGGTTAGCCCTTCCAATTCTTTTGAGTCTGTACTATTCCAAGGGTTCTCCGTGAGTCCTATTTCGGCTTCTCCGATCTGAGTTGCAATGGACAGCCCTCCCAATCAGCTATAGCATCAAACTAGATGTGGTTCAACCGTGCCCAGATGACAGAAAACGGACAAGGGACATCATTGGGTACAGTGGCGTGACATGCACTGTTAATGCACTGCCCAACGGGATGGCTTGTTGGCTCAAGTCGCAGAGGCTTCGGGGTACATAGGGTTGAGGTCAAAGTGGAGTTGGAAATTGCCTAGGATCGTGCATAGTTTTCGACCGCACACCAACTTCGCTGTCTCTAAGAGCCAGCCTTTCAACTGCAACCACCGAGGATTTCCTACATCCGCTGGCCGCAGTCCTACGACTGCAGAAACTCCGGACACTCGCAAGGCACGAAGAGGGCGAAGAGCAAGAATGAGTGTATTTAGGACAATCCACAAGTAGACCGAGACATTCATCGTCCGTATGCCTCTGTAAATTTGCACCAGTAAGTAAATCGTATTCTGTCCTGCCCCAACTCTGCCGCAATCTCTTCACATATGCACATGCCATTCATGATGATTAACACACACATTCAAGTTTCAAGACGGATCGGAGAGAACTCGTACTTCTTGATGAATGAGACTGCTTTTTCTGAATATGGCACTTCATCCACTCGAGTCAAGTCACCCTGTAAAGGACGCTTCCAGCTGACCAAATACGTACAGACGTTGATGGGCTCCTTGCAACAATTCGATGATCAGGATCTGATTGGAACTATTCACACCGACCGCTTGCTTGCACCAAGCAAAGGCCCACAAGTGTACTTCCACAGTTCGAGACACCCTGACCCAGAAGAAGGGGTGATAATGGTGAGTCTTGAGAACCTGCCTCACTCCCAGTCCTTTCTGCTTTCATGCTAGGATGATGATTCTACTCAAACAAAAAACACAAAATCAAGAACCTGAAAGATACTCGTATCGTTCTGATGACAATGCTCAATCTGATCCAATCACCACAAGCCTACCTTCCTTCTTTTGACGCATCGTTAGGAAGTAACGTCGCTGACTCCTAGCAAGAGGTTAATCACTGCATGCTGTACTACGCCAGTGGGAGGCCGATGTTCAGTGCATGGGACTGAAACTGGAAGACGTGACAATGGCGAAATGGCACTTTCTCGCGCCGTGGTCTTGTTCTTCGATAGTATTCTCTATAGCTTTCAGCCAGTTTGTCCCTTGCAACCGACCAGATTCCAGGCTTCTGACTCTAGCCAAGTGTTGTCTATAGTCGACTCCCCTTCCTCATCTCTTCATCCAACACCGATCCCTTCTTCCCTCCTCTGCTGCCATCGTCTGTCCAAACACCGTCCTCTTTGCCCTTCTCCGGCCAAGACCACTTGTCTCTGAACTCCTCCGGGGTCTTCCCAAGAATACAGTCAACGATCTTGTCACCGATGACGGGCAGGAACTTGAACCCGTGTCCAGACCCTCCCGTAGCCAGGAACAGCCCTTCGTAACAGGGATGATGCGTGATTAACCAGTCTCCCGTCGGCGTGTCCATATACCAGCATATCCGCGTATATGAGAACGGGCGGTCACCCAGGCTTGGTATCATCTCTCGCAGCGCCTTGCGGCAAGCCAACTCGCCTTCCTTCGGTATCCACTGGTCTGGCTCATCGACCTTCGTCCGTGGCAGACTCACGACCATTGACTCGCCATGCTTCTCCGGATGCGGGACTCGTGTGGGATTGCTGTATCCATACGCGTGCCGCGCAACTTTAAGAACCCGATCCCGAGGTGGAATTACGAACATGCCCGTACTCATGTTCAGGAGTACGGGGATCTTCCCTAATCTGTCTTGCTCCTCCTGGGTGATGTCTAAGTAAGCGAGTACCTGGCCTGTTGCTGATGCAATACCCCGGAGGTCTACTAGCTTGCCGCTCCATGCGCCAGTCGCAACAACTGTTAAGTCGGCAAGGATTCTTCCACCATCAACCAGCTCTACGCCTATAACTTTATTCCCGCTGTACAACAGACTCTTCGCTTCCGCTTTTCGGAAGCTCACACGTCCCAACTCTTCAACTTTGCGCCTACAATACCGCATCGCAGCCTCTGCATCTGCCCAGCCGGAAGCCCAGTTCACATACCCACTCTCTCCACTGCCACCACCTGTGTTCATCACCCGCTCAATCTCCTCTCTAGTGTCAAGCACCTGCACCCTATCCTTCCCAGCCCGTCCCTGGCCCGCCTGTCTCGCTCCGCTCTTCACCAGACCCTGCACATTCTGCAAACTTTTTTTCACATACTCCGCCTTCCCACTGTCAGCGACCAAGCACAGTCCGACTTCATCGTAACTTCCGTCCGCTCCCCACTCGCCCCTCCAATGCTTCGAGGCCTTCGCTGCTAGAGCAGAGTAGGCTGGGTCGGCGTAATCGGCGCGGATGATGCGGGAGGTGTCAATGCTGGCGCTGTCGGGGGCAGGGAAGGCCGAGCGGTCGACAAGAGTGATGGTGCTGTGAGTGAACGAGGGATGTGTTGAGAGGGAGAGGGCGGTCGAGAGACCAAAGACGCCGCTGCCGAGGATGAGGACTGAAGAAGGGATTGGCGGGGTGGAGTTGTCGGGGTTGGGCATGTCGAGGTGAGAGAGATGTCGAGCAATTGGGCTTAGAAAGTAGGAACACACAGGGGAAGAGGTGCGCAGTGGTTTTGACGGCCTTGCTTGTGAGTTAACCTCCGTGAGCGGGTAAGGTCGCCTTGCTCAGTGAAGGAGAAGCCATGCGCTCCCGTCTCTCCGCAGATTCATGCAGATGCAGGGATCCGTGCAGATCTCCTCGGCCCATTCGCGCGTTGTTTTGAGATCTCCAGTGCTGCTCGATCAGACATCGTGGAACATCACACAAGCAAGCCACCAGACATGGCTCGGTCTCATGAACTCACACCGTATTTGACTCTCAACCCACGGCATACCTCCGCAGCGCATCGCCGCACCTCTAGCGATGAAGCAACCCCGCAAGCCTCCCTCACCTCCCTCGCCTTCATCACCGCCTCCACTACCCCGCAGAGGTCCAGCACCGCTTTCATACGTACCAAATTCTGGTCACAGGGATCCAGTGAGAGTCGATTATGTCAGGCAGAACAGAGCAGCACGTCCACCGATCTACGCATCGAGAGCATTTTCTTTTGCTCGCCCGCGAACTATAGGTCTTGTCATCCTCGGGACTGTTAGCTTTGGCATTCCCTTCTACGGCGTGCTCCTGTACAGCGGTCTCTCACAGCAATCCTCCGGTCCTTCCACACGCACAGTGCCTCAGGATGTGTCGGATCGCTATGATAAGAACGCTCGCGACTTTGACAGCGAGGTGGGCACCGCAGAGTTCCTCATCGGCC
>NAJN01001291.1:0-12433 GCA_005059845.1 Cryomyces minteri
GGCGATGAACCGCCACTTCATGGGCACGAGCTCTGCGATGACCCAGAAAAAGGATATCTGGAATGCCGCGGCCGACCCGATGAAGACTTCAGCACCGATCAGTTGAGGAATGGTACGCGCCGTGGCACCGAGGATGCTGCCGATCAGACCAAGGACGGAGCCCGTGATGAAGAACCTGATGAACGCTTTTAGTAAGCCATCCTTGAGGTCGAGGGAACTCCAGACGTACCATCGGCGCCCAAACATATCGGAGAGTCTACCGACGATGGAGAAGATCACCGTTTGTGTTCTGTCCTCGCATCAGTACGTACTTGGCTTGTGGTCAAGTACCGGCACTCACAAGAGATAGACCAGTCCCACCCAGACCACATTGGGGTCAGGACCTGTTGTTCGTGTCAGCGAGAACTTTCGGAGGGGCTCTCCTATGGTTGCTCCGTACCAATTTCCGCATTGATAGCACCCAACAGTGGCGCAATCAACGCATATCCACCTGTTGCAGATGCAAAGCCGAAACCAACGGCCTGCCGTACCTCCGAATCAGCGAAACCAGTTTTGGCTATTCGCAGAGACGGCGACTGGGAAACCCACGCAGTAACTTCCAATGAACGAAGCACTGTACCAGTACCCGGCAGGGACCTCGGACGAGTCTCGTCCACGAGCTCCGGGTACACGCTCGGACCCGATATCTTTGAGACTCAGCTGCTGGGAGGCATCGGTCACCGCATGCTCAATATGAGCGAGCTCGGCGCCGACGTCTTGTTTCTCTCCTGTCATTGTTGCCAGGGAATATGCTCACAGCAGAATCGGCTGCTTTGACGCGAAGTCTTTCCCACGTTTGCCCGGAGTGTACTCCTCCCTTTATACATGAACGCAGCACGACGAGCCGCAGGGCCTCGCAGCGGCGATGTCTCTCCGCATGCAAGTTGCATATCAAGTGGTTTGTGACAGCATTGGAAACGCAGAACTAAGTTAGGCTGAAACGCACAGCCGTTACCTGCGGACTTGGGGTCGAAGAAGTAACGGTAATAACATCAAGCATGGGGAGGGGCTGAGTGCGGGGTTCCCTTCGATCCGAATTGCATGAGGACTCGGGCGGTGTGTAGCATCAATCAAAGAAAGTCATTCCAGGTTATCAGCAGTCAATATCTGGTTGGACTCACCTTGCAGACTGTGCACACCGCAGAGCGTACGCCCGCTCCGTCGTCGCTGACATGCGAGCGGCTCTAATGTATCAACCGGGCAGGAGGGTTTCAGCGACCATTAGACATTGACGATGGCAGATGTGTCGTCGGCACAGCGAATCTCCCCCGAATAAGCCCTGCGTTGAGCTACTGCGTAGCCTTGCTGATCCCACGAATGGGTGTTGGGGTCCCCGCACAAACCTCTCCAGGCTCAGACAGGAAACCGAGATCGGTGTAGTTGAACCTGTGCCTTGCGAGCATGACGGTAGAGAGAGTGGCATAATACAGAAAGTATTTGGACATCCGTCGAAGCAACTGGTCGGCCGCCAAACACAAGAGGCAACGTGTAGCAATGTTACGGCCTCGTAGTTGGACAGCCACCTGTCGTTCCCTCTGTGCTGACTGCTTCCAAACTAACCGTCCAGATGCTCTCTGACTTGACGTGTAGACAGCCCAGCCCAGGTGCGTTCAAGCTTCGTGCCACACTGCGAGACCGGTGGTTGCGGACCGCGGGAAGAGAATCTAGTGGACGAATCGGTGAACGGTGGCCGCTCGCTTCCAAACTCATCCGCCAGCACAGCAAGTTCTGTATGCCTCGTCCATCACAGAGGTTGAGTTGCCGTCGCAAGCAAAGCTGCGGTCCAGCTTCGGGACACCCCACCTAGCGAACACTCCGTGCTAATTCACGAGTGAGAGGATGGAAACATTACAAGCACACGGCCCTTCCAAATCATGTTTGTCTCTGCACACGTTGGAGCTGTCTCAGGCGCTGCTGACATCCTTCTGCAAGGCTCAAGTACGAAAGACTAGGCACAGAGACTGCATGATACTCAACATCTGCTCTGTGTTAAGCTCAGTGCTCATGCATTCAGTGCTAGCTGCTTCCTCTTCGGCGTGCAAAGCACAACAACGGGAAGTCTCCTGGTGTATTGCAGCGGGGACACTTCTTAGCGTACTCAAGAAACAACATCGTTGCTTGTGTGTAGATAGTAGGCAAAAACACTGTAACGGCGGTGATTCCATTCTGGTCCATCATGACCTGAAGCCAGAAAATCAAATTAGCTCGCAAGGGCAAGTGAAGCTTCCATGAAGCTGAACCAAGGAACAACGAGACGAAATTTCCTTTCTCGGACAAAGTCCTCTCGGTCTTCACCACGTTGACAATTTCGTTGTCCTCTTCCTGCACTGCTTCGGCGTCGATGCTGTTCGCACCCGGGAGAGCTTGGAGAACTTCCAAGGCCTCTTCGTTCCTGCCTGCCTCGACAAGCCATCTCGGGGATTCAGGAAGACACCAGATGAACGACGCCAGAACGATTGCCGGCAAGCACTGAAACGCAGGAACGAAACGCCACCGGAAGGCAGGACCGACGGTCTCAGTAGCAAAGCTGAGACGAAAGCCAATACGCGATGTATACAGTATGCCGATATAAAAGGCCAAGAACACAAGGCAGACGAGGGCTCCTGTAGTACAGTTAAGGAGCGTCACTTCGCCTCCAGAGAAGATTCAAGAACCGACCTTTCGAGTGGCTCTCAGTAACCTCGGCGGACCGTGCAGGTTCGATCGCACTCAAGTGTCCAGTGTTACCTGTGATATTCAATCATTCGCCCGAAGCGTGTGCTCGCAATACAAGGACAGCAAAAGTCTACCAACCGAAGCAGCGCGAGAAGAGGTGAGACGTGACCTTGCAATCTGATCGAAACAGTGCGGCGGGGAGCTTGTGTTACTGGCCGACATTAGCAACTTCTGCCCAACAGAAAGCACCCGAACCGCGGTAAGCTCGATGGAAGGTGGACAACGAGAACGAGGGGACGACTACGTCGCCAGACTTGCAGAGGTTCTGGACGAGAAATGGTTCTTGGGCTGGCACTGGTGCAGCTACGTTGACAACACGGCAAGAGGATGTGGTGACTCTCTACTATGTTGTAGCTGTGGTGGCCGTTGAGACTGACTTCTCACAGAACCAAGGACACTTCTGAAGAACCCTACACTAGAACGACAGGCAAGGTGATTGCTCTCGATAAGGAGGCTCGGAGCAGAAGGTTGCCGCGATAGTATACATGGGACTCTACTACACAGCCGTCCGGTACTTGAGTGGCCCCACCTGGGATCCGTCTTCGCTACAGCACGCTTGACCCTTCTCCCAACCAACGTACCTAATAGAAACTTGTTGTGAGAGACGGAGCGTGCTCCGATTGACACACACAGGGACAAAACAAGGGCCATTTAATCGACTGGTTTCTTAGTGACCCTTTGACATGATCTGCACCGGTACAGGACGACGATGTAAGCCACCAATATGTGACAGGCACGTTGTCGGCGAGCGAAGCCGTTGAGACCTACCAGCTGGAGATCATCGGGAGATCATATGCGATCGGCGTCCACACTCTGGAACCCTCCATAGTCGGGAGAGGCCGGGTCAGGATTTCGAGATAGGCGAAGAGCTGTGCATCTCACAGGACGCTGGCCCAAGCTTTCTGGGGGCGCAGCCAAGCTTTCCGACGCTGGCAGGAAAGCGGCTCCTTCGCCCAATTCTCCTAACGTGAGGTAGGGTGGGGTACATGGGGATGGCAGGACGTAGAGAACAGCATGTCGGCCGGAATGAACGGTCGCACCGGGTAGATGGACGCAGAGATCCATAACGGCTCTTTCTTGCAAGTCGGACGAATGCAGTGTTCTTTCCGCTCTGTGAGAACATTCGACTCACAAACCGCGTCTGGAGGTGATCCGGACGCCACTCGGCGCCCTGCACCAGTCGTTAGAAGAAGCACTCGAGGCCGCTGTCCAAGCCCTCCACGTTTCACAACGTGAGGTGGCTCTTGCAGCTCCATCGGGTTGCCGGCAAGAACGGCAGCGTGGGGACCAGAACGCCCAGTAGGACTCGAACCCGAGACGTCGTGGGGAACATTGGAGGACGCCTGGGGTCCAGACTAATCAGACGAGCAAGGCACCTACCGGCCCTCGTTCACGGGAGAGCGACCGGAGATCGGGACGGCGAGTAGGGTCGGGAAGAGAGCCGTTCCTGGCTCCATGATCGCCCGTTGGATTCGATCGGGAGGAGAGCTCACTGATTTAGTCGACCATCGGTTTGATCCTACCGTCGTGCATCTGCAGCATCACCGGCACGTACGAGTGTGCGTTTTGGTGGGTCATGTTGCTTCACGCTCGACCGTCAGCTCACTCAGTTGCGCCAAAGTGGGTGGGCGCGAAGATTCTCTTGGCGTTTGCCGTGCTCTGGTATACCGTGCAGATTCTCGTATGTCGAGATGGTACGACGGTAGCGATCGCTCCTTCCCCAACCACTGACGGGCCTGACAAGCTATCCCTGAATCGTACTGTAGAAGCCGCATCGATGGAGCGTCACACGGTGGGCTGAACTTGGCAGCGTTGCTCATCCATACATGTGTACACCATGCCGTCCGTGTGCTCTGGCTGCCAAATCCCTGAACACATCGAACTTTGGACCTTTGTGTTCAGACATTGTGCAGCCAGGGCGAATCCGCCGCTACTACTCCAACCGTCGACCGTTGCCCTGAATCCAGATCCATGCGCCGACGTCTTGTCCGTTTGCATCTGACGCTTCCTGCTCTCGCCAGTTGAAACCCAAAACTGGCCCGATTTTCCTAATACTGTGACATCAGATGCTCATATCAGTCAGAAGCCCCATTGCTGCATCCAGGTGGTCATCAGTGCTCCGTTTACTGCTTCCAACCCAGCCATCGTGCTACTCGACGCCACTGTGTGATTAGTCGCAAGCAACGTGGTCCGCGCAGACGTCTGCAAGCTTCTGTAGAAGTCCAGTAGCTTGACTGCGGGGAACCGGTCGGCAACTTCCCCCGACGTCCACTGTACGCTCTCCAGCGCTTGGATCCAATCGGCAATGTCAACGAGCTCCATTGAGCCGTCCTGAAAGTAGCTCTGCACTGTCGGGATCAGCCCTTGCCAAGTGGTTTTGCGCGGGTTGACCACATGGAAGACATCGATGCTCTTGGACGACTGAGAAGTCAGGCGGGCATGCACGAGGTCGACAACGATCTGGGCTACGCGATCGACGGGTACCCAGTCGACCACGTTCAGGGAACCGAGGGAAGATGGCATTTTGCCCAAGGCCCTGGACGTTACTATCAGAGACGGTACCCACTCATGTCTGTTCCACATGCCACGGTCAGTTGTTGGTCCGGCAATCTGGCCAACTCTGAGAATGGAGGCTGGCAGTCCGCATGCGCGAGACGCCGTCGCAAGGATCTGCTCGGCGACGTATTTCGACTCTCCGTAGCCTTGCACCGCTGGAGCGTTATCGTCATCGAGTAGAACTTCAGGTAATTCACCCTCATGATGAGCATTCCAATTGCCCGCGGCAGCAATGGAAGAGATAAGATGGATGTGTGCACGACTTTTGCTTTCCAGGCCAAAATCTACTAGACGACGTGTTCCCTGGAGATGGGTGTCCTTGAACGATTCGAGACTGTAGTTAAAGTCGACCTTCCAGGCATTGTGGATAACAATGTCAACACAATGCTTCAACTCCTCATACTTCTCGACATCCAGACCAAACCTCTCGTGACTGAGGTCAGCTTGTAGGTATTCAACTTTGGGGTCGCCGGGCTGTGAAAGTAGGATACCTCTTTCTTCCAATGTCTTGTTTTGCCTCAGTTCAGCGTTCGGGGATCGATTGAGGCAATACACTTTCTTAGTCTTTGAATCTTCCAGTAGCGTCTGAAGTATGTAGCATCCCAACGAGCCCGTGCTACCAGTCAGAACGACGACATGGTTTCCTGGCGCGGATTGCAAAGCTCGTGTCCGTTTGGGTAGGTCTCTTGTGTACTCCTCTACCATTGTGCGTATGTTACGCACGCGTACCGCTTCGTGATTGATCGTCCCATTGGATGAGCTCGAGCGCGTGTTTATGACTCTCATGAGGTACTCGGATAGCTTGTTGATGGTTGGATGTTGGTAGACGGTGCGAGTCGTGATATGTGAACCGCCTGCATCGCTCGCTCCTTGAAGATATGGCTTTACTGCATTCGTCAAGGCGCTAGCCAGTGTAGTAGTTTGCAGCGAATCGAGGCCAACGGAGACAAAGTCTGAGTCGTCAGAGAGTTGAGCTTTCGGCAGCAACAACGAGACAGCTCTCCTAACAAAGTCCCCCATTGTTGCTGGACTGAAATCCTCCGGCAGGTCGCCAAGCTGATACGACTCCTCCCTTGCATACAGGGCGTCGATCTCGTCAGCGTAATCCGTTAACGTCTGATTGCGCATCATCGAGCCTTTCGGTGATCTGCGAAAGGGCTTGTCGTGCTTGGCTACAAGAATTTTGGACTTGTACACCTGAGCATGGGCTGGACTGACCCGGTTCGCATGTTCGACACGAGGCCACAGTTCGTCAATGAGGTCTTGTGGATCTTTCTCACCCGAGAACTTCGTCCAGTCCGGTTCGATGATAAGTGCCGTCTGTAACCTCCCTTGTCCAACAACGAGAGCGCCGTGAAGTAGTGAATGGCCCTCGATCATCTTTTCCATTGTGACAGGCTTGAACTTCAAGGCATTTCTGAGTACGATCACGTCGTCGACGCGGCCCCTGAATAAGTACAGGTTGGGTTTCGTTGGGTGCTTTTCAAACAAATCTTTCGTCCTCCATTCCTGCAATTCTGGAAAAGCACGAAACACGGCGTGGTATTGCTTCTTGCTCTCACTCCGAGGGATGATCAACTCGAACAGCCCGTCTCCAGTGGCTTCGAACTCAGCACCATACGCGGGTGCTACTTCGAACCATTGCCAGTATTCCGCTGGGTTCAGCAGAAGAGGGAATATGCCTGCTTCCGTTGATCCGTATTCCAGAATCAACCTGCTTACTTTGCTGACCCGATCACCAACGCTGGGGGCCAGAGGTGCCCCGCCAAACATGATGTACTCGAGGGTTCCAAGCGCTCTGTAACCCCTATCAGAGTTACTCATCTCCTCGATGATGGACGGTGCCAGCATTCCAGCGCGAGGCTTTGTCCTCTCGATGCACTCGCAGAGCGCATCTACGCTTGCTGTCACTCCGTTCAACAGTACGGGTGTTGGGCCGCTGAAGACGCCTGTCACTGTCAAGAAGAAATTGCTGGTCTAAGTTAGCCGTGTCGAAGAGCCGAAGAGCAGGAAACGCTACCCAATGGCGTTGAACAATGGCGAGGGAAGAAGGAAGTGGTCGTCAGGTTTCCACATCGTCCAGTCCATCTTCAGTCGACCTTCAGGCACGGGAAGTACCGTTGCACTGTCTGCACAGCTCCACCAGCCATTCGTATGAATCTACTTGGGAAATGTGAGTCCAATACGGTACCTTACGTTAGATCGCGTATATGCCTACAATCGGTTTCGGCAGGCCAGTTGATCCTGAAGTGTGCAGCACGATCACTGGGTCGTTCTCCGCTTCGTCGAAGCTCTTCGTGTAGGGGTAGAGCTTGACTTCCTCCTTGGTCATCTCCGCGTACGAAGGTACCGTCCACGTCTCCAAACCGGTCGTTGACTCTTTCAGGCTTTGCACCTTTGAACCGAGCTCAGTACTGTGGAAAAACTTGGTACACTTCGTTCTCTGCATCAATGAAAGCTGTTCGACATCTGAGTTCCTTGGCGAAGTAAGCAGCGTCTGCACTGTACGTCAGTAGCTGCTGAGAATTCTGAGAGGGCAGACACAGCAACGATATTCAAGACATTGGAACTTCTGAAGCAGATACTGATGTAGCTCTCACAACAATGAGGTTTTGCAAAACCCAATCTGACTCCACACAAGCCTCCGGCATCGTAGTTGCTGGGTTCCTCCGCACATTTCGAGAGCTCACCTTATACACCGTCTTCTGACCCGCAAGTATGAGAATCGGGTAACGAATATCATTAGCCCCCATATACGCAATCGTTTCAAAGTCTCTGCCCGTTCCAATGGTCCTGTGAAGCCACCAAGCCATGTAGTTGACGGCGTTGGAGAGCTCCTTGAACGAAACTTTCCGCCATCCCTCCGAGAGGTCAGAGGTCTTTGGGATCAGGCACCAGGGCCTCACAGATGGAGTGGTTGCGAGTGAATCTACTACTTGGGGCAGGAGGCGCCTGCCTATATCTGGACCGGCCATGGAGCAGTGGTGGGATCAGGTGAAACGGTGGTTGGACGTTGGAAGTTCACCAGACGCGAGAGAATACCTGGGGCCGGGACACGCAATACGCTGGCTGGCCCGCGTTTGAACTCGGCCCAGTGCAACGCCGACGCTCGTTCTTCAAGTCGGGGAATAGGCAGCGTTACTAGGCCCCTTTGACACAACTGACTGTGGATGTCCGATATCCTGTAATTGACGACATATTAGAGACTTCGCGGTCTCGACCATGGGAAGCTTCGTCTGCACACCAATTCAATCAACCACGCCTACACAGCACGACAGGTATGCCAAATCTAAATGATATTCCCTGGCTCCATGAGGACAACCGGGACCATGCAAAGACCCTCAACCCAAGCTGTACGATGCAGAACGTGACTCCTCTGATATTCCGGCCACATCCAGCTTCCATGCTCATAACGGACCTGTGGACTGAACCGGACTCCTGTGTCAAACACCAACGCCGCATATCCAATGCATTACAGCCTTGCCGCCGCCACCGTTGCCGCGTCATGCGCGGCCACAGCATCCAGTATACACTGCTTCGGCGCCTCCCGCCCAGTCCATAACTGAAATTGCTCGTACCCCTGTGCCAATAGCACCTCGACCTCAGTCACCGTCTCCCAGCCCTCGTGTCCCCTCGCGACGCTCAACAAGGGCGTCTCGCGCGGCTTGTACGCCATATCGATGCACAGCCCTTTAGTTTTCGCGAACAGCGCGGTAGGGAAGAACGCAGCGGTCGTGCGATCGGCGGGGACCGTGCCGATGATGATGTCGGGTGGAGAAGCGGACGGGAGGCTGGAGAGGGAGTCGACAATGGTGGTTGTGAAGAGCGAGGAGAAGGAGGACGCGACCTCGGAGGCCCGCGAGAGCGTCCGGTTGTACAGGTAGATTGTTGATAGCCCGCTCTGGTACATGGCGTAGATGGCTGCGCGTGAGGCGCCTCCTGCGCCGATTACAAGACCTGTCCTTGCGGGTGTAGGGGATGAGGCATCGTGTTGTTCTATTATCGACGCCAACCCGCTCCAGTCCGTGTTCTCTCCGAGTATCTGCTTGACCTGTGATTCTGACCGCGCGGGTGGTTGGGTTTGGACGACGAGAGTGTTTACGGCACCGATTCTCTGCGCATGGATGGAAGTCGAGGTGCAATATTTGTTAATGGCGAGTTTGTGAGGCATCGTTACACTCGCTCCTCCAAAGTCTGGTGCGGCGATCAGAGGCGCGAAGGTCTCGGTGGAAGGAGACTGCTGAATCGAGTAGTGGTGGGGCAGCTTGTAGTATGCGAAGCCAGCATTGTGGACTGTTGGAGACATTGAGAAGGAGATTCCTTGGCCGAATATGTAGTATTGGAGGGAGGTGGCAGGAGTCGATGTTCCCTCGCAATCAGCGGTCGAATCTTCGGCTGACGGTACTTTGCGGAGTGAATCAATCGTTGGGCTTGAAGTGTCCATGATGAGAAAGAAAGGACGGAAGAATCAATCGGTGTGGAGATTTTCGGGCTTGATGTTGGTTGACGAGGTGCCTGTATATCTGATCAAGGTGAATGTTCAAGCAGGTGACACATAGCGAGGAGCTGCTGGGGCTCCAATGGGTATCGATGAAGCTCTTCGTGGCTTGGTAGACGGCGACTGTGGTGAGTGAGAGCGCACAAAGCACTCACTGGAGAGGCCATGGAGGACATCGTTTAGGCGTTGCTCTGGACTGCGGGTAAAGCTTCAGGAGCACCAAGATGGAGATTGTACTCCCACAGCTTCCGCCCGGTTGAACAAACATCCGAGCGCCCTTCGCAATCTATGGAACGTCACAGCGACGCGAAATCAAGTTTCTGTACATGACACAAGATGCCTTCGCGCGAAGACCGCTGTGACAGAAGCTCCAGTCTGTTATCCTTGTAGTATGCTTCATCGTAGGACGTCAGTCTGTGAATCACCACTTTCAGCTCCGTTCATCAACCCTCAAAAACCACCACATCTCTCCCTCCATTCTTGGCTCAAGGTCTAAGCCTAGCCTCCGTGCAACGCCCTTTACATCGACATCGAACTCCACTTTGAGGGCACCTCGATTGTAGAGCCCTTCCTCCCATGCGAT
Organism: Cryomyces minteri; assembly: GCA_005059845.1. Classification (NCBI taxonomy): domain Eukaryota; kingdom Fungi; phylum Ascomycota; class Dothideomycetes; genus Cryomyces; species Cryomyces minteri. The sequence continues at coordinate 10,392 of NAJN01001291.1, forward strand.
GAAGTGATCGCCAGACATATGCTCGAGGAAGACTGTCACGTTCGAAGCCGGCGTAGACACGAGTGTGCAGTTTGACTTGCCGAGAGCCTTTGCCATGTCAAAGTCACTTTCAAAGTGATCAGTGCAGTTGGTGCTGAATGTGATCGTGCCGTACGCCGGGTGGTGGTACGAGTGAGCATACGAGGAGAGGGGCAGCGATGCAGGGATCGCGGGCGACGGCAGATGCGGGTAGAGGGAGTGGAGAATTGCGGTTTTGTTGAATGGCTTTTGGGAGGCGAGGAGCGCTTCTTGATTGCTACGACTTTGTTAACGTGGATTCCCGCGGCGCGAAGGTAGTGAGCAGTAAGTAGCGTAACCTACCTTGCGTTCCAATCGTAGCGCTCCTGCTCTGGTACGCCCAGTAGCTGGTCAATAAGTCGGAACCCTAACACTGAAGCCACCATGTTCGACGTCTCGCCTGTGTTTCCCATGATGGCGAATGCCCACTTCTTCTCGGGGATCATCAGCACTTTGGTGCCGAAGCCTGGCAATCCGCCATCGTGAGTATAGAAATTGACCCCACGGTATACCATCACATTCCAGCCCAGTGTATATGCCGGCTGCCGAAATATCGGGTTGACTCCCTCGAAAAGGAAGGTTCGCGGTTTGAGCAGCTCGCTGTGCGCGGATGCGGACAAGGGGGAGGCCTGGTAAAGAAACATACGCAGCCATTTTGCGTAGTCGAGGACATTGGAGATAGTGCCGCCAGCACCAGAGAAGTCGCGCCGGTCAATGTACGACACCTGCTCGTAGTCCTGCATTCTACTGCTCCAGTAATAGCCATGGGCCACTGTATTACTGGCGTTTCGTGCATCGCTCAGCGAGAGGAACGTCGATGTCATGTTCAAGGGTTCGTAGATATGGATCCGGAGAAATTCGCCCAACCACTGACCTGTTACAGTCTCGATGGCGTGGCTGATGACCACGAACATGATGTTGCAGTACTGGAAGGTCGTTCTGGGTGGCTTCGATAACGGGAGATAGCGTAAGCTTCGGGTTCGGTGACGGACAGTGCGTTCGCTGTCAACCATCCACGTTGAGTCCCAACCTGGCATACCGGTGCGATGAGACATTGCGTCCTCGAGCGTGAGGTGGTTTGTCCAGTACTCGTCGAGGAGGACGAAGTCGTCGCGGATCAAGGTATTGATTGGTGTTGTCCATTGCACGGAAGAGAAGTTTTTAACGTCATCGACAAGGAAGGAGACTGCTGCTGCAGTGAAGGCTTTTGTAGTACTGGCTGTGCAGAAGAGAGTTTCGGGCGTGACCTCTTCGTCGGGGAACGTAGCTATACCGTAGCCCTATATATGGATGAGATGCTGCTGCGAGCATCGGATACGAAAGAGCGGAAGAACAGACGATAGAGGTTCACTATATCACTCGTAGGCGAAAGCAAGGACTTCTGATGGAATGCGTTCCATTTCTGAATTGAGTAAGAAAATCCCACACGTTGTACACCTCATTCTCCCCAAGCGATCAACGCCAAGCTACTATACAAGGAACCTAGCTACCGTAGCTCACCTTGGAGTAGGTCTCATCTGCATCCACAATTGCGATGGACAGCCCGGGTATCTTATATTCGTCCAACAACTGTCTCGCGAAAGTATCGAACTCGGGAGTCAGCCATACGTCGCTACGGTCCTTGATGGGCTGCTGTCGTTGCTTCCAAGCGAAGGCACAAGAAGGGCTGATCGACAGCACGCAGAGAAGAGACATCAGCCAACATTTGCACAGCATGGACGCAGCCATTGCGAACCACGAGCCTGTTGTAGGACGTTAGTGTAGATCTGAGGAGTTGCTGACGCCTTGGAGCAGCATGGCGGGCGCGGCACAATGGCAAGCCGATCTGGCTAGGTGGCTTTGAGTTCAGCTTCAACCGCGTCTTCCGATGTAGCCGCCAGGAAGCCAGGCAGTTGGCAACCGCGGAGATGCAGACGGAGATGCAAACGCGCGCATGACGAAAGGGAGGGGACGAAGAGCTGATGCAGCACTGAGGCACTGAAGCA